>JBBPTV010000314.1:0-27624 GCA_038094275.1 Tubosaeta brunneosetosa | reverse complement strand
CGATCAACCCCATAACCAAATTCGCGCTGAAGCATGTCTCTCTCATACTGAAAATACCCAAAACGCCCCTTCGCATGGACCTGGTCACGCTTTACCACGTTTACAAAAGAAGAGGATGCCCACTCAACAAGTTTCCAAGCCATCTCGCACACAGATATCCACTCATGCTAAATCGAGCCTTACTCGAATGCAACGGCAAGTACAAGATGATAGAGGCGGTTTGTTGGGTCAATTTTTATCCGATACCGAAAACCACCCAGATATCGCCGACGCACTTCCTCGGAGCGAAGGACCGTCGACGCTGGTCGCTTCCGACAACCTCATGAACGACCCAGGTGTGGTTCCGATAGATAACAACCGAGTTCTAGAATGGCAACTCGCTCGTCTTCAGCATGCGCTCCGAACCTCGTTGGCCGATATGGATTCGTTCGGTGCCCATCCGGGACGACTCGACCCTGTTATTCCTGCCTCTGTGGCATCAGGATTTCCACAACCTTATCCTCGTATTTTCGTCGAGTCTCGCCCCAACGAAGACGTCAGTCCTGCTACAAGACAATCGTCAATCGAACTTGCGCAGCAGTACCATCAGCAACAGCTTTGTAGGCAAGCGCTTCAGAAACAAAAATTGCAAATGCAAAGTCTCCTTCCCACGCCGCCGAACTCCTCATCCCCTCAGTGGTCTTCTCGTTTTTCTCCATATTTGGCGTATCATTCGACGTTTTCCCCCGAATTAGTTGGTTCTCCGAAGCATCCGGTTTCCGTCCCCTCGCAAAAATATCGATCTGGAGCCCACCCCTCACAATATCCTCGCTATGCTTATGACCAACACGAACATGGCGACATCAACGATTTCGATACGAGCCCAGGCGCCGCCCTGTCCACGAATGTTACTTCAGCTGCATCCTTCGGACAAGCTTCGTCTTCTTCAAGCATGCTAACAAAATATATCAAACAACTGCAAGCGTTGTCTCCGATCGCAAACTTCTCACCGCTCCAGCCCGTCCCACCGTCAAATGTTCCGGTGCCTCCCATCGACGAGAGCACCATCGGTCCCTTGCAGAGTATTCCCACACCTCCTTCTCCGGAGTCACCACGAACTCTGTCCAGATCCTCCTTTCACAATCTTCGCTTGTTTGCCTCGACGCGTCAAATGCAACGACGCCTCTCTTCTGTGCCTGAAGAGGACGGCGGATTTCTCGAGCATTCAACCTCTGCGTCTCCATCGAGGTTCCAGACGCAGATTGCGACCGACCATAGCTCGTCAAGTCACGATGGAACGACCGGACATCCGAAACGCTATCTCGAAGTCCATCCTCAACGAAAGACGGCTGTTCCCGATCTGCCCGACTTCGAAAGCATTATAGGGACGTCGTCTGTTGCCTTCCACGAGGCTTCGCCAGTCAAGGTTCGGCTTCCAGCGAACAAAGAACACGCCGTTCGAGAGCAGGCCAACGAACAACAGGAGCAGAACAAGGGCCATCAACATGTACATCGAAAGAAACATCGATACAGGAAGCTCAAAGGGTCGATCACGACGAGCGAACAAGCGCGGCCATGTGGACTTGTAGGTTAGCACACAGGATTGTAAAGTAATTCTACTGTTTTTTGGTCTTGTGTCGGTAATCATATAGACGAGTCGATTCATTCGACTGTTGTTTGACAAAAGGCGAGAATCGCAACGCGCGGGTCATCCTTGCAATGTTCCGCCGCTCACATCCTTACAGTGATCTGTTTAACTTGGTAATTGATCCTTTGGTAACGGTATATTCAGGACGTTCGACATAGCGAGACAGCAGGAAGGGGGACTAGTGTACATGCGACAAAGTTTGGGATACAAGAGAACTGGGGGGACCAGCTACTTATTGCTTGACGAAAAGATCAGTAAATTGATCCACACGGAGCTTGGACAAGTTGTTCGCGTCCGAGATGACGTCCAGGATCCTAGAAAATGTCGGTCCGCCGATCCAACGCTGAAACAGGACACTCACTTCTTCTGACGGGTCGCATCGTAGTGGTGCGAGATATGGCGCTTGAACTTGTCGATCAGGAGGGGCGTACCCTCTGCGCGGCGACGCTTGTGTCCGACCGGATACTCGACGGCAACCTCGTCGAGCACAGTCCCGTCGTTCAGCTCGACCAGGAGCGCATTACCAATGGAGCGCTTCTCAGGCTCGTGGTACTCGACCGAGAACGCCTTGTCCTCGACGCAGTGGATCTTTGCCCGCAGCGCGTCGATGCGAGGATCTGCGGCGGCGGCGTCGGTGTACGACTCGGACGTGAGCTCGCCAAAGATGAGGGGGTAGGCGACCATGTAGCTGATCGCGTGACTAGCCGTCCGTCGGATCAGCGATCCCGATGGAACACAGGAAACACGCACTCTCGGTCCGCAAAGTTGTCGAGCGGGCCCTGCTTGTCGATGATGCGAATGGCGGCCTCTTGGGTGCGGATGCGCACGCTCTTGATGTCGTCCGAGGACTTGCCGAGTGCCTTGAGCTGCGCGTGCACGGTGTGCGCCGCCTCGACGGCCGTCTGTGCATGGAACTCGGCGGGGTACGAGATCTTGAAGAGCACGTTCTCCATGATGTAGCTGCCAAACGGCATCTGGAACTCGAATGGCTTGCCCTACTACTTTCAGCGCAGGGTCCGGAAACAACACGCGCGTGTCGTACCTTGAACAGGACGTCATAAAAGCCCCACGTTTTTGCGGTGAGCACCGAGGGAAGGCCGAGTTCACCCTTTTTGACGAGGAGGGCGAGGTTGACGGCGCGTGAGCAGGCGTCACCGGCGGCCCATGATTTGCGGGGACCAGTGTTGGGCGCGTGACGGTATGTGCGGAGGGACTGGCCGTCGACGAACGCGTGTGAGACCGCGTCGATGGTCTGGGAATGGGAGAGGCCGCTGCAATGCAGGATGAGGCCATGCAAGGGGCTGTAAAGAGAGACCCTTACAGCAACTTTGAGACGACGGCGGTGCTGGCCACTTTGACGAGCACGACATGATCGAGGCCGACGCGATTAAACGAATTCAAGAGGGCAAGACCCCCTTGGATCTCGTGTGCTTTGATCATGCCCTCGAGGACGTCGCGGACTGTCAGCGGTTGGCCCTGACGGGCGAGGTGGTCCGCGACCGCGAGGATGGCGCCGAGGTTGTCCGACGGGTGTCCCCCTACGGTAACACACATTTAGCGTGCAAACGGAGAAAGATGCCGGGCAGAGACGCACACTCGGCGGCGAGGAAGCAGTCGTTAAAGTCCAAGTACCGGATCATCGTCCCAATGTTGAACGCACCGCGGATGGGGTCCAGCTGGTAGTTCGTTCCGGGGACTCTTGTGCCTGCATGGCGGGTCAGATGCAAATGTTGTACGAGCATGGAACGCACCGTTTGGCACGACGGTGCCTTCGACGACCGGGCCCAACAGGCGGGAGCATCCCTCGAAGCGCAGTCCCTCGAGACCGCAACCGATGGTGTCAACGAGACAGAGACGGGCCGTCTCGAACGCGAGGTCCGAGGTGACTTGGTGATTGTGGACGTAGTCTGCGATGTCCTTGAGGACCTTGTCTGGCTGGGGGCGAATAGCGGATTGTCCGTGGTAGACTGACATGGTACGTGCCAAGTTGGTGCGAGATAGAGGTCCAAATGAGCGTGGCCCACGTCGAACGAGAGAGAACATGATGAAGCGGCGTGTGGTTGGATTCTGCCACTTCTACCAGTGGCAATTGCCGGGGTGGCAGCTGCCGGCAGAGTGTGGGGGAGAACGCTATGACATATGAAGAGTGGCAAACCAGTATCAAATCGGAGGACGCCCCCAGCCAAAATCCTCACCGACCACTTCAAGCCACTGATGATGACTTCTTCAGACATGGGCACTCAGAGCACTTCCAAATTGGCTATCGGTCGCTTACTTACACGTCGTCTACTCTACAATATAGATTTATATCAACGAACTCGTCTCTAGCAACAGAATGATACCTAGGAAGAATGAGCGCGCTATCCATGAAAACACGCGTACAACGCTTACTGTGCACGATGGACGGAATGTTCTGCGCAGTCACATCCACGGTAAGGTCCGTCTCCTTCGGTACTTCATATTCGACGTCGACGCCGGCGAAACCCTTGATGGTGCCGTTTCTCGCCAGTGCATACACGCCACGCCTGTCGGTGGACTCGCAGTGTTCCAGAGGGGTGGCTACGTGGATGAGGAAAAAGTTGGCTCCTGAGCCAGCACCAGAGGTGATGATGTCTTTGACGAGTGCCCTTGAGCGTTCCTCTGGAGCTACCGGTGCGGCCACCACGGCAGCGCCAGCGCGTGCCAGCTCGCCCGCCACGAAAGCGATGCGTTGCAGGTTGTTGTGGCGCTCTTCCGGAGTGAACGACTTTGGGGTGAAGTCGTCCTTGATGGCCTCTCCGAGGAGTAGTGATACGCTTCTGCCGCCCTGTTCGTTGAGGGCGACTTGGAGTGCCCTGGCTATGACGTCCTTGCCAGAGTTGTGCAAGCCAGTGAGGAACAGGACAAAGCCTTGTTTGTTGCGTGGTGGATAACTCTCGCGCAAGCGCTTGACGACGGCTCTACGCCGAGGTCAGATCGACCGACGGAAGTTATACCGTAGCTTACTCGTAACTGAACCAATCAGGGATGGGTGCACCGGTCCTTAGGCGTCTGCGGAGCTCGGTTCCAGAGATGTTGAGGGTCTGAACGCCGGCAGGTACCTCGTCGACGGGTTGATACTCGTCTGTAGAAGGCACATAGGTCATTTGCTGGAAGGGGACCACCTCTATCTGGAGTTCAGCCTCGTACTTCTTGACGAGGTCTTGAGAGTCGTACGGGCCATAGAAATCTATGCCGTGCGAGTTCTTTCCAGGACCAGCATGGTCGCGACCGACGATAAAATGAGTTGCACCAAAGTTTTTGCGAATGATGGCGTGCCAGACGGCTTCACGGGGACCACCCATGCGCATAGCGAGAGGCAAGAGAGCTAGGTGGCCCATTCCGTTGGGGTACTTGGCCATGATGGCCTCGTAGACGCGCACGCGGGTGTAGTGGTCCACATCACCAGGTTTGGTGAGGCCGACGACGGGGTGGATGAGGACGTTGGCTTGGTGTTTGCGAGCCGCGCGAATAGTGAGTTCACGATGGGCGCGGTGCATTGGGTTGCGGGTCTGGAATGCGACGACCCTAGTCCACGACAGCTTTTTAAACTGAGCACGCAACTCGGCAGGGGTGTCTGACAAGGGATGAACGAGCTGGCCCAGATAGGAGAGTCGGACTCACATCTGTAGGCAGCATAGTCAAAGTGTGAGGGTGCCTGTATGGCTTGTACCTTGCCTCCGACATAGTACTCTTTGACACGGTTGTGGAGATAAGCGACGGAAGGATGGGCAGGATCGTCTGCACCAAAGACCTGGATGGCTTCCCTGGCGTGGTCACAGGCGTAGACGTCGGAGACGGAGAGGATGGCCAGCGCCTGGTCGTCGCGAGGGTCACGTAGAGCAAGACGGGCACCAGCGGCGATACGCAAACGAGCGATGTCGTCGGATGACACATCGAGGGTGATCGGCATGGAGAACAAGGTTCCGTCAGAGAGGCGAAGGGAGTCCAGGACGCTGTAGATGGCCGTGAGCGGATCGGGCGAGAGATGGAGAGAAGACGGACCTGGTGTAGTCGTGCTGGTTCATGAAGCCCTCGAGGGGGCTGAAACCGCCATTGAGGATGAGTTCGAGATCACACAGTTGACGCTCTGTGAGGACGATGGCGTGGAGAGTGGCAGCTTCCTGATTGAGCTGTGGGGAGATGAGGACATCTCTGGCGAGCAGATCCTATTGACATCCGTTGAGCGAGGGACACACGACACGACACCGACTGACCTTCAACAGACCACCGTGAGGAGAGTTGGCCATCGAAATTGCACATTTTGTTAAATCTCTCGGCTTTTTCAATCAAAACTTGATCACGCCATTATGATCAAGCAGACGGCCGATAAGACCCGGTCACTTTTTAAAATACGTCGATAACTTTGACATTCCCTTGACATTCACCTTTTTTAGTGATCCCTTGCCGTCCGTGTTCAACTTCCGCTTCTTGCTCTCCTTCGGCTTCTCGGCCAACTCCACCATCCTGAGCCCCTTCAAGTGTGTGTCCAGCCTCGTTAGACTGTGCCAGCCAGTCAGCATCGCCCGTGGTCATCCCACCACACATACGTACTCGTACGAAGCGAGAAGCCTCGCTTGCATCTCCTCGGGAAGATATTGTCCCAGGAGCTCGCATGCTACCCTTGTTCTTCCCACTGTACAACCTTAGCGTTCGCCAACGACCATGTACACCACTCACGCTCGAGCAACGCCTCGTGCTTGTCTTCCATCAGTCCATCTTTCGCCAGACTTCGCACCAAGGTTTTAGACATCTCCATGACGCGGGGCGTCGACAACCTCGCCACCTTCTTTCTCAGCTCTTCCAGCAGCTTATCAGCAGAGTACCTGAACACGGTGATATCCGGCGTGATCTCTGGCTCGGTCTGCGTGAGGAATCAGCCTGCACAACAATCATCCGGCTTGCCTTTGACATCGCACAATCGCCCCATCGCCTTTTGAGTGCATTCCAACGCCGCGAATGCCATCACATCGTCCACCCCCACCGACGGCGAATCCTGCGCGGCGCCCCCCTCGGCGATAACCCTCGCTGCTGCCTCGAACATGTCCTCTGCCGGACAAAACTGTCCACTCCCACCATCCGGCTTTCAGAGGGTCAGACCGTGTACTTGTATAGCGACCTGTTTTACCTGCTTGATCGCCCCAAGTATCGGTATCAAAAGAAACAATGGGTCGACGGGCGTCATGACCAAGAGTTTGCCATCTGCACCCCGTTCAGTAGTGGTAGTGTCTCAGACCCGGAACATACCAGAGATCACCTCGTCCCCCATGAACCATGAGCGCGCGTTGGGTGGCGCGACCGCTTGCACTTCGAGTATCTTGCAGACCCCATTCGAAACAGACTCGTGCGCCAAGAAGAGTGATCCAATGCCTGAAACGCGACGCTTGAGAGGGTGGTGTTGCAGACGCCACGCGACGTACCCGTTCTAGGATGAGGAAGGCGCAGAAAACGGGGTATCTCGTCGGGGAGCTGTGTGGCCACGGCATCTATGACATCTGAAGCCCAACGAGTCGTTCAACGCTTTTCGTGGGGGACGCGAGCACTGACCTAACGGCAGGACAGCAAAATGGGTGTCCATCGCAGTCTGGTGGTCGTTGTACACAAGACGGATCACGTGTGGACGCGTTGTTTGATTTACCAAGTCTATGTACACGGAACTCGTATCGTATTACACAAACCACCCCGTCCTAGTGACTTTCCCGTTGTGCGCACCAGAAGGACCCGACCCAGAGTCAAAAGTGACTGAGCCAGAGGCTGTATCGTTACCCAAAGGGTGCGGTCCAGACCCTGAGACAAGTTCACCATTGTTGGCACCAGGACCCGCACCAGAGTCCGAGTCGGATGGTGTCTAGCCAGAAGGAAGTGCTATGACTTCGCCATTATTAGCACCAGATGTTTGTAAGCTGGAAGGTGTTGAACGAAATCCGGAGGAGCTAGAGCCGAAAGGTGTTGAATCAGCGGACTGGGGCCCAGTCAGCCTTGGCCAATACCAGACAAGCCCGAGCCGGAGCCAAATGGTGTTAAACCAGCAGTTCGAGAACCAGAACCCCCAAGGCATTCGGACCAGAGCCGGAACCACATCGTTGCCGCTGCCTGAGCCAGAGCGGAAACTGAAAGATATCGGACTTGCGGATCAAAGTCCAGAGATTGTTGCCAGTGGATTCAGACATGGGAACGCGGTCGTTATCATATCCACAAGTATTTGAATCGGAGTCCGGCTTGGCGCTGAATCTGAGTTTGGCCCAGAGAGCGCTAGGATTAAAATCCGATGGAGTAGTCGTAATGTCGCCACCAGAGGTATTCGGTTCGGGTGTAGAATCGGAATCGGACGATATTGATCCAGTAGATTGTGATCTAGGTGTGGTTGTTGAAGTGGTGTTAGATCCCAGAGGTTCGTTGCCACTGGCACCTGACCACCAGAGCACACAGCCGGAGGACGACCAGTTCGGGGCCAGACAACACAGGAAGCCAGACAGTGTCGAAGCAGATTAGGATTAGATGCTGGGACCCTGCCATTGTCGCCATCAGGATTTCAAGCCAGAGGCAGAACTAGGACCAGACGACCTGGCAGACTGACCCTTGTGCTGTGACCCCGTGGTCACCGTTCGGCTTAGAGCGACCAAGGGAGGGTCCAACCCTGGACTGAGAACTTGCGACTCATGCACCAAGGCTGGAGTTGGACAGGATCCAGAGGCAGTTGGAACTTGATCATTGCCAACGCAGGGGCGTCCGAGGCAGAACCAGAGCCGAGTGGTGCTGAATCAGTAGATCCAAATCCAGACGGCGTAACTCCGCTGTGATATCTGAGCCAGGAGTGGAACTTGGCGGGGCCGTGAACCAGACGAGTCCTAGCTATGACTACCAGATGCTTGCTGAGAGCCGGGACCATTGGCAGCACCAGCATCAAGCCAAAGTCCCTGGGGGAGCTAGTTCATAGCTGGAAGACACTGGATTCGACTCACTGCCTCCGTTAGATGAAGATGAGGAACCGCCCGCTTGTTGACCTCCCTCGCAGCACATCCAGAACTTTGTCGAGCAAGAAGGCCGTATTCGTGGTACCAAACGAGGCGAACACGCGTTTGGTCCATCCATCGGTAGGTTTGATGACGCGGCGGTTGAGAGGTATCAGCGACTGGATGGGATTCAGGTGAAACGATATGTGCGATGACGCAGGAAACGGGCGTGGTCTATTAAATCAGTCAGTGGGCTGTCACGGACCAAGACCAACTGGTTTTCCAGCCGGTATCCGAATGAAAGTCGCGCTCATCGTTGCGGGCGGTGAGGGTGTGATTATGTCACCATCACTGACACGACTGACGTGGCTAACGACCCTTGATCGCACCCCACGTTGAAGGCTGGACATGCCGACAGCACTGCTGACAGCTCATCAGTTCGCGGCGGGGCCACAGCGTTTTCGCCCCAAAGTTGCGTGTCCGTCTCACCGCTGGTCGTGTCCAATAGTGCCGCAAGTTTAGCAGCCAAAGTTGTAACATTTACCCTGATTTTGTAGATATTTAAGGAAATAACGTACCAAAGGTCGAGTTTCGTGTCCAAAAAATGTGGCACGGCAGAACCGGAGTTCGTCACGAGCGGTGACGATGGGGCCTTGCCCGGCGTTGTCCGTAGCGATGGCCACGCGTGTGAACATTTCCTCAACAGCATCCTTGACGACCTCTTCCCTTTCTCCCCTCAACCACCACCACCCGTCCCGTCCCCATGGCGCTCAATCCCGACGCTCTCAACCTCAACTACGACAGCGACGACAGCATGGAGGTCGACTCTGACGACGACCACCCTGTCCCCTCTTCCACTCACATTCCTGCCGACACTGACACAGCCGCAGACCCAGATGCAGACCCAGACGCCGACGCCGAGGGTGATGCAGAGTATGTCGACGATACCGCCTCCGCGATCTTAGAGAACCCACTTGCAGGTCCTTCATCCTACTCCCATAAGCACTATGTGAGGCATCCCCCTTTCTCCCCTTTTATTCTCACCTTATGCGTGTACCAAGGACCCGGAAGACTCGGTTGGTTATCCCTTCCCGTCGCGCCCCTCGTCCTTGACCCTTATTGACTTGTAGGGGTACGAAGACCATGCCGACGACGACGACGACGACGAGGATGACGAAGATGATGCTTCTTATGCAGACGACGAGTATGGGAAGAAGAGAGCCTCGAGGAAGAAGAAGAAAAAGACGCCTTCATCCTCCTCGATCGCTCCTCGGCCAAAAGGTTGCTACTCCTCTCCGCATCTGTGGCATTCCTTTGACGATCCATTAAAGTAGTCACACGTCATGCTTCAGCGGATTCAGACTCAGATTATGGTGCACGATCGAAGAAAAAGAAGAGGCCTCGTGTATCTGGGGAAGAGTTGCGTGTCTCCAGTAGGGGAAACAAGATTCCCAACTACTTCGAGGACAATCAAGACCTTGCGATGCTTTCGGAGGAGGAGGGGGGCGAGACGTATTATGTTGACCCAGCGCTTACCAAAGAAGACGACGAGATTGAGGCTGTCCTGAACCACTGCAGAGATGAAGCTCACGAGGACGATCCAGAAGACTTGTGGTATAGTAACGTGGTATGTCCCATCCCTTGTCTCATTCACCCCACTGAAGGACGATCACAGCGTTTCCATATCAAGTGGAAGAATTTTTCGCACCTACACAACACGGACGAAACATACGAGTTTTTGAAGCGTTTCAAAGGACTGAAACGTGTCGACAACTATATCAAAGCCTACAAACTATATCAAGCTAAGCTACATGCCCCAGGTCTTTCCACGGAAGATGCCGAGACTCTCCTCTTGGACAAGGAACGCGAAAAGGAGGAGCTGGAGACTTACAAGACTGTCGAACGCATTGTCTCACATCGTGACAGTGCAGAGGTCTCCAATGGCACGGACTATTTCTGCAAATGGACTGGCCTCAACTACGAACACTGTACGTGGGAGGACGAGAGTGAAATCCGGTCAATAGCCAAAGCTCAAATTGACGCCTATCGTGCACGCGAGGCAGAAGCCAAGTTCCCTTTCAAAAGTATTCAATACGCCAGGCATCAACGTCTGACATTCCAAAAGATCGTGAAAGATCCAGACTATATATCCGCGACGGGTGGCTCGCTCAAGGATTTCCAGCTCACCGGTCTGAATTGGCTCGCGTATCTATGGAGTAAGGGTGAGAATGGCATTCTAGCAGATGAAATGGGCCTGGGAAAGGTGCAACTTAATCTTTATGCGCTTGATGATGCTTACAGATTTCTCTCAGACCGTTCAAACCGTCTCATTCATCTCTTATCTCTTTCATGAGATGCATCAGTATGGACCGTTTCTCGTCATCGTTCCTCTATCGACTATCACTGCGTGGCAATCTCAATTCGCCACCTGGGCGCCCGACCTGAACGTCATCACCTACATCGGAACGGCGTCTGCCCGGGAGGTTATTCGTACTTATGAGTTCGGTTCATCAAACAAGCGGCTGAAGATGAACGTTCTCCTTACCACCTATGAATTGACCCTCAGGGACGCGAAAGAGCTTGCGGATATCAAGTGGCAGGTGTTGGCCGTTGATGAGGTCTGTGCGCGCGTGGTGTAGTCTCCTTGTGCTGAATCGTCCAAAAATAGGCACATCGCTTGAAGAACTCCGAGAGCCAGCTGTATGAAGCACTTCGATCGTTTTCCGCTGCGTCGAAGCTTCTCATTACAGGCACTCCTTTGCAGAATAATGTGAAAGGTATGAGTTTGATCTCTAACCATGCCGCTGGGTTTTCACTCGATCACAGAGCTATTATCCTTGATGCATTTCTTGATGCCGGAGAAGTGTGCGTCCAATTTCTGCTTTAAGTAGACACCGGGTGTTCATTCGCTCTACAGTTGCCCTTACCAACGAATTCGACCTCAACGACGCTGATCATGAAGCCAAAATCAAGGAACTTCACAACCAATTGGAGTCGCTAATGCTGCGACGTCTGAAACGGGATGTGCTCACCTCTCTTCCCACAAAGAGTGAGCGCATCTTGCGAGTGGAGATGAGCGCTCTTCAGACTCACTTCTACAAGAATATCCTCACAAAGGTCGGCCCGTTTGATTTGAGAAGGACATTCTGACGAACTGGGCGAGACAGAACTTCCAAGGCTTGGTCAAGAGCGCCAACGGGAACAACAACATAAGTTTGCTCAATATCGCCATGGAACTTAAGAAAGCTGCAAATCACCCCTACCTCTTTGACGGTGCAGAGAACCGTACCGACAATTCCGAGGAGACTCTCAAGGGTCTTGTTATGAATAGCGGCAAAATGGTGCTATTAGACAAATTACTTGCGCGACTGCGACAAGATGGCCACCGTGTCCTCATATTTAGTCAAATGGTCCGCATGCTAGACATCTTAAGCGACTATATGAGCCTGCGTGGATACCAACATCAGCGTCTTGATGGCATGGTCGCCTCAGAGGCACGGAAGAAGTCCATTGCACACTTTAATGCGCCGGGGTCGCCAGACTTTGCTTTCTTGCTCTCCACACGTGCTGGTGGTCTCGGCATCAACTTGGAAACTGCGGATACCGTCATCATCTTTGATGTGAGGACATTATCTTTTCCCGTCCGCTCTACTTACAGTCCTTGTACAGAGCGATTGGAATCCGCAGAACGATTTGCAAGCGATGGCACGTGCCCACAGGATAGGTCAAAAGTCGCATGTCAGCGTCTACCGTTTTGTAAGCAAGGATACGATGGAGGAGGATGTCTTGGAGCGCGCTAAGAAAAAAATGGTGCTGGAATACGCAAGTGGGTCTCCGGTCTTCATCTCCACTGCCGTATGATTGAGGTTTCCTTAGTCATTAATCAGATGGACACCTCTCAAGCGCACCTCGGCTCCAAAAGTGAGAAAGTCAGAGATACTGCCAAACCGGACAACTTGAGCAAGGATGAGCTCACTGCGGTCCTCAAATATGGCGCTCAAAAAATGTAAGTACCAGAAGAGTCAGCTGAACGGTTCGTGCTGATTTGTCGAAGGTTCGACAAAGATGATTCCCAACAGAACCAAAAGCTGGACGAGATGGACCTTGACGATATTCTTAATCGGGCAGAAGATCACGAAACCATGGCCGCTGGCGGCGATGGTGGGGCTTCGCTCGGTGGTGAAGGTTTCCTTGCTCAGTTTGCCGCTGTGAGCGACGTTAAAAATGATATGAACTGGGAGGACATTATTCCTCTGGAAGAACGGCGAAAGTATGATCGTGAAGAGGAGCGAAAGGCGGACGAGTTGGCTGCCCAGGAGCTGCGGGACCGCAAACGCTCCCACGCTCCGGTCTCGTACGAGGGTATGGATGTTGACCAACCCTCAACTTCCCAGGCTCCGAAGAAACCCAAAGTCCCTGGCCCTCAGCGCAAGACCGCAAGCCAGAAGGCGATGGAGCTCAAGGAGCGCGACGTGCGGGTATTGATCCGCAGCCTTCAACGATGGGGTGACATTCGTCAGCGTTATGACATCATTGTGCGTTCCCAGTTGTCTTCCCACTATAAGTATTAATATTTCCAAAGGTCAACGAATCCAAGCTCGCTGACAAGCACAGAGCCATGATCATTGACGTTTCTGATGAGATTATTGAGCAATGCAGGCAAGCAGTCGAGGAGAACAATCAGCAGAAGCGGACCCGGGTGGCTGCTGGAGAGGCACTGACCAACGCCCAGAAAAGCAAAGCTGTTCTTATCACGTACCGCAACGTCGGGAACATCAATGCTGAAACTGTCCTTTCAAGACATCGTGACCTCCGTATCTTGAATAACATTCTCGGTGACATGACTCCAGAGGAACTATACAACTGGTCTATTCCCATAGACAACATCAGACCAACGCTCAATTGGTCTGGTCGCTGGGGTCCTCAGGAGGACTCTATGCTACTTGTTGGCGCCTTCCTCTACGGTTTTGGGAACTGGGAGGCCATGGCCAAAGATGCGCGGCTCGGCTTGGATGGCAAGTTTTTCCTCGAGGAAGGCAAAAAGGGCGAAGACTCCTCCACGCGACCAATTCCCAATGCAATTCACCTCGTCCGACGAGGTGACTTTCTGCTGGGGATACTGCGTGAACACGACGAGAAGTTGCGTTCGTACGAGAGTTCCTTGCGGAACAAAGGACAGCTAAAGGTTTCGGCCACTCCTCCCCCTACAGTTGTGGCCTCGTCATCCACTTCAAGTAGTCGGAAAAGACGTGCTGAAAGCGAAGCCGTTGCGTCTGTCGAAGACACCTCGACCAAGAAACGCAAACGACGGCCTACGCCTACGTTTACGGACTCTGAGTCATCCGACGAATGGTGTGTCATGACGTTTGCGGTCATGCTTTGATTTCTAATAACCCACGATCAGCCCGTCGATGGATGAGGTTGCGACAAAAGAGGAGTTGCGGCCAGTGAAGAAGCAGCTGGTGGGTGTCGTCCTAGTCATTACTGGTTACGAGTGTCAACGATTGTTCAGAAACAACTCAAACTGTCGGGAGAGGATATGCCTCGGGACGACAAGGTTGCCATCTTGAAGGACTCCCTCGCCGCCATCGGTCGACGAATCGAAATGGTGCTGCAAGCCAAGCAAGCCGCCGGAGAAGACCGAGAACGATGGCGTCGGCACCTTTGGACGTACGTTGATATTAATCGATAGCTTGTGACACATCTGACCTGTTTTCCAGCTTTGTGACGCTGTTCTGGCCTAAAAAGGTCAAGGCCTCAAAGCTGGAGGAGATTCATGCCAAGATGGTGATGAAGGAGGCCGCGCCGCGGCCCCCATCTGAAGTTGGGAGCTCCAGTAAGAAACCCCGACCCACTACAAGTGGAAAGACCAATGGGTCACTCTCCGCTTCCAGCACATCCATAAAAACAAATGGCAAATCTTATCGATGATCTTCATCGAGGGATTATCACCCCTCTTCCGATGTTCTTCCTCCCCTTTATTATTGTCGGCTTATCCGAGTAATTCAAAGCAAAGCTGAGCTATCACGATTTACGAACCCGTGCATTTCCCCTGTAACTTTAGGACGTTGACAATTGGAATATCCCAATAACCTCACTGTTGACTATCAATAAGATATCGAGCAAATGATTGTTTAATGTTACAAGCACAAGTTCGTGATAGTCACGATACTACACACACTTTTCAAGACGACGTAAGAGATCAAGGTCCCAAGAAAGCCCCCAACACGTTACAGTCCTCACCGCACTGGCATACGCATGGCAGACTTGAGGTTGCTAGCAGAGCTTTGTCTTCGATGTCGGGTTGTCCCAACGTTGACTGTCACATCCCGTTCTACGAAATACTGTTGGGAAGTCGTAGCTGTGGTTTCTCGTGCATGGTTGGTATGCCTCTCTGCCTGACGCCGCTCGGCCTTTTGGATAGTTGGAAGGGGTACTTCAGTCTGACCCTGCTGTCGTGCTGCTCTCATCGCCGTGACTGCATCACGGATGAGCACTCCGAATCAGCCACGCCAAGTCTACAAGACTCACCCTCTAGCAAGCGCGCATCCGCCTCCTTGGTGAAACTCTGTGTCAACGCCGTGTACCGCTTGACCTGCCAACTCATCTGCGCCGCCCGCGCAATGTTCCCCTGCGAGACCGCCCACTTTTTCTCCTCCTTGAACCGCCTGCGCTCGCTGTCGGCCAGCGACGCGCGCGCACGGAGCGTGGCGACCTCGCGCTCGAGCGGGTCCATGACCCTATTCGGGTCGACCAGGTCCTCGGTCGACGACGTCATGGACGGCACGGACGACTCGGTGCGCCACTTGCGCCCGGGGTCCTGCTTGGGCGGACGCGCGGGCCTGCGCGGGCCCGCGTACTCGGTCGCGGCCGAGAACTTGACGAGGCGCTTGCGGCGCTTGGTCTCGACGACGGAGCCCCAGTCGCTCTCGGCGTCCGTGCCGGAGAAATCGTAGATGTAGCCGTCCTCGATGAGCTGGGAGAGCACGTCGGTGACGAGGACGCCGAGTGCGACGCCGAGGAGGGTCGTCGCGCACTTGGTCACGTCTTGGAGGAGCGTGAACTCGATGACGAGGCGGACGGCGATGGCGAACGCCACGACGAAGGCGAAATCGCGGAATTCCATGAGGGTGTAGTAGAGGGCGACGCCTTGGACGATGCCGAGGAGGAGGACGTCACCGAAGGCGCCTGGGGCGCTGAGGTTGTCTTGGGCATTGGAAAAGAACTTGTCGAGGGCGATGCGCGTACCAAGTCCGAATAGCAGGGCAGCGGAGGTGGTGAACATGAACTAAGGTGGAGACCAAATAGTTTCAATTCAATGCTCGCCTATGGGAACAATGCCGCAACTAAAACAAACCTACAAACACAACTACACTAGTTTGGTTCAAGTACTATGAGTCGTCTGTGTCTACGTAGTTGGCCATTGGATCATCTGCTTGTCGTCGATTCATCCGATAAGCCTCTGTAGCACATGTGAGGTCACAGGTTGAGCTATACATGAATAAGGCTTACCGAGTTCCTCCTCCGTGACGTCGTGGCTACTGATTTCCAGCCCCTTCTTTTTCTTGTTGAACCTGTCCTCCTCGTCGCCTCCCCGTGCTTTCCGCTTTCTCTCGTCACTCAAGGCCTCCGCTAACCTGTCCTTGTCCAAAGAAACATCGCCTTCTCCTACACGCTTTTTCGAATAGTTTTGCTCTATCCGCCCTCTCGGTTCCTCATTTGCGGAAGGGTCGGATGTCGGGTTCGAAGACGAAGTAAGAAGGGCTTGTGCTGTCGATGCGTATGCAGCTTCTTTGCCAGCCTGGCCAGCACAGTATGAGATGTGTACACTCGAATGGCAGCATGCATAACCCCATGCGCCACTCGAAACATCGTACCACGAGCCCCATACTGAGGTGTGGTTATTAATGTAGACTAGAGAGAAAGTCAATGATCAGCTACGTCTAGAAACATATGGCCCACCGTCTTCGGGGTATTTCGACCGTGCCTTGGCTCGCTCCTTGCCTTTGATGATTTGACCCGTTCGAGAATACTCAACGTAATTTTCTGTTTGCCCATTCATGATTTCCCTTGGCGCCTTTTCGAGGTACTGCTCTCCTCCGTACTTCGCAAGGATGGAGTCTTTGGTCACCTCCTTCACTTTCTCCTTCCTATCTTTGTAATCCTCGTGCAAGAACTGCCCTTGAGTTGGACCTGCGTTCAAGTGAATATCACTCCCCCGTTGCGAGGCTTGCCAGGCAAACAGCTGGAGCTGCTGAACTTCCGGCGCTTCACCAGAGTAGCGGAAGAAGTTCTCTCCGGCGAATTTAGCCTAGAATTATGTTGATCCGCCACCTGTTCGGGGAAGAGAATACGACGTACGTCTTCGGGGGCAACATTCTTTAGAGGAGCATCACGCATAGAACGCGTCTTGGGATCATAGTATGCGCTTTCAGGATCCAAGTTGATGAGATATTTGGCAGTGTCTTCACGTATACGCAGATTTCGAACTGTGATGCGGGTTTTCGTATCTAGTTTCTGACCAACGGCGTCGGCTGCATCTGCGTATTTGTCGTCGTCTGCATCCTCCTCGTCGCTAGAGCCAAAGTCGGGATCCGCGGCCTTCTTCTCCTTGCCTGCCTTGGCAACCTTCCGAACGGCAGCCAAGTCAGTCGTAGTCTGATTATCGATCTCCTCTTCACGCAGCTTCTTCCGAGCAGCCTCGATAGCCTCGTACTCCTCATAAATGTGCTTATGCTCCGAGGGATCATATCCATTCCACCGATCTCGCTTTGCGTCATAACCAGTGGCGACTTCCTGTGCGATTTCATCTGCCTGAATGTCCTTGTTAGTGAACTTGGCGCCTTTTTTTCTTGGACGCTCAAGACAATCCTGCTTCTTGTGCGTCATGGCCCCACAATTTTCGCATGCGCCTTTGCGGTACTTTTTAGCTGCAGGACCAGCACGCGCACCACGGTCGTACCAGCTATCGAGTTTGTCCGAGGGACGCTCGTCCGTTGGCCGACGTTGATGACTCAGTGAGGGTGCACCAGTGTCGAGATACCATGGTGCTTGGGAGATATATTCTAGAATGAAGCAGGTACTAAGGATAAAGAACGAACCGGAGACAACGTGGAAGACGTACGAGGAATGTGAGGGTTAATGGGCTTCCCCTCCTCATCGAGTGCGGCTGGGGCAGTACCGGCTTTACGAGCAGCATCGAGGTCTTTCTGACGGCGAAATTCCTCGCGCGAAAGCTTTCCGATAGCTGTCAGATTGATTTTGAGCGTCTGCGCGAATCTTGAATGAGACTGAAGTGAACGTACCAGAGGAAGCCATTGACTTGAGCGGGTGGATGAATGACGGCTTACCAAGTAAAACTGGTATTGATGTGGCACGTGACCCAGTCCCTGTTCTTTCTTTCTTTTCGCGTACGCGATGACCGACTCAGATTCTGTAGACGAGGTATTTCAATCACTGACACAGCCAGAAGTTTCTATATCCGCACTTGTTCGAGACACCATTTCCGAGGTTCAAACAGAATTTACAGTGTGGAATGTTGCCCATTGTCGCGAAGCTTTGACCTCCCTGACTGCCCCATTCAATTGGCGGTCGTGTCCGCATCCCGACTTTCGTTCGCCGAGTTTGGCTTCCATGCCACCCACTTGCCACCCACCCCTTAACATCGGACCCGCTGTAGAATTGGAAGAAAACACCTCACTCCTATCCATACAAGTATATTCGCCGGAAGGAACAGTTGTAGAAGCCTCGTCGACAAAATTAGAGGTTATCCACCCAACTTCGTCTTTGGAACCCCACGCACCATATGAATCTTGCTCTCCATTACACCGCAATATATTTAGAGGTGATGATAGCGACAACATGGCTTTCGTCCCATACGCGGACGATGATGCATTCGATCAAACTGCCCATACGCGTCATTACGGGACTTTCTCGTGGCAAGACACTTATGATCCTGACCGTGAGTATCTTACGCGTCCTGCGTTTGTTCGACGCGATAACATATAACACAGCCTTGCAGTAGAAGTAATCGTGCTCGAGGCAGTATACAGACTCCAAATTCAACACGGTGTTGCATGTGATGAAATTGAAGAATGCAATCTCTTGCCATTCAAGCTACGGTCGCAGCCCGGGAAACCTGGCGTGCTTCCAACCCTTGGGAGACGGTAAGTTCATAAGAACCCCATTGATGCTTTGTGCTTGATTCTTGTGAAGTGATCGTTTGCGTTGGACCGGAAACACGATCCCGACGTCCTTTACTTTTCCGTCCTCAAGGCAGCCGGAAGGATCTGATTTTCGCAGTCGTCTCAAGACATTAAATTCACTATTTTGTCCGAATTTAAGCTGTGTAGAGCCGCTCTGTAGTATTCACGGTGTGCAATACTGTTTGATATTACTTTCACACATTTCACCCATCACAGGTTACACACAGCTGAACCCAATTTGTGGCCAATAAGGCCGCAACCTCCGTTGTCGCACATTCCCGACAAGGTAACAAGCCCTTGTGGGAACCAATGTTTTATCAGTAACGAGATAGAGGTTTGTCTATTTTTCTTTGCTTACATGTGCTTATCCATATGTTTATGTTTTCCCAGGAAATGTCCCCTTGGGACCCAGCCGACCTAGACATGTTGAAAACTATATCTGAAATTTCACCTGACGTGACTCCTTGCGTTCTTGCGGAATTGTGTCTTAAACCCTGTAATGAGGTATCATGCTTCCTCTGAGCACTGCCCTCGAGCTGAAGTGAGGTTAGATATTTTACCACAGCAAATTATTAAACTCGAATAACTCGAACGAAAAGCCACCTGCGGATATCAAAAACCCACGCCGCATACTCAAATTTAATGGTACTTGTCGATCTCCCATTGGTTCTTACGCGTCTTAGCTTTCGTTTTTAGATAGCAAACCATCGCATTTCACCCCGTGTGTTACACGCTGCTTCCTCCCCTTCTTGCTCACAATCTTACATCAGCAACGATCCCTGCAACCACACCGGCCCCTGTAACAGCTCCTCCGGCTGTCCATGTCTCAGAAATCGATCGCATTGTCAACGTAATTGCCGTTGCTCTGAGGAGTGTAAGCCACTATTGCTACTGTTATTTGTACAGAACCACAAGTACTTCACAGGCAATCGCCGCTGGCGAGGTTGTCGTTGCTCGAGTAACAGATCGAGGTGGAGCTGTACGACAAACCGGTGTCCTTGTGTTGAGGCCCTCCGGGAATGCGACCCAGAACTATGCCTAAACTGCAGTTGTCTGTGAGTGTTACCAAATCTGTAGCGTGTCCATCGTACTAAATGATCTATCCCTCAGGGGTAAGTTGACATGTTTTAGCTGCCACACCGATTTTCCCTTACACTCCTAGACAATGACACTCCGTGCCGCAACTCCCAGATTCAACGAGGTGCTCGCAAAGTTTGTGGTCCCCACAGGGCTAGGGTTATTTTTACTCACCTATGGCAGGAAATCGAAGTCAAAAGAAGTAACTGGGGACTGGGAGCCTTCCTGGCCGAACCGGCAAATGCAGGCGACTTGATAGAAGGTATATCTTTTCTTCCCAGGGAGCTCGAAAATCACGCCATTCGTTGACAGAGTATGTCGGAGAGCTAATTTATGAACCTACAGTTGAAAGTCGAGCGTGAGCGTCGTTTCTTTGGATCCATCCGAATCGTTCCATTCTCCATATCCAGAGATCTTGCTACACATCGCAACCGATGCTATGTGTTTGACTTGAACAAGACATTTTCTTTGGATTCAACCTATGTTGGCAATATCTCTAGGTTTATCGATCACTCTGGGCCAGAACAGAGTGAACGAGTGAACAGCCATGCACAGAGTATATCATTGCCTGATGTTTTCTACTCAAAGCTGATTGTCGCCGTAGTTCGGCTGGTCAATGGGGATCACCGTATCGGCATATTCGCTAGTGAGTTTTTAATAGGATTTGGACCTAATTATTAAAGGCTTGTTTTGCAGCTCTGGACGTGGAAGCAGGTTCGCAGGTGCTGATGAATTACGGTCCGATGTTCTTTACCGAGTAAGATGCGAATTTTCCTGTCATACATATCTCTATAGACCCGCCTGGTTGCCACCAACACTCATTGAATTCAAATGAGTTTAATCTCGTTATTGGGGTGTGATGTACTCATCTCTAACGGTACAATGGTTATATCAAATAGTTTTATTCGACTCATCAGAAATCAAATTCTGGTCTCACGCGATGCCAAAAATCAGGTCCGCAATGGCAGTGGAGGGTGAATATTTGCCATCCGACTCAGCCACAGTTGGCGGGCAGTTCCTTGCGAGAGGACACCCGTTTTGGTCGCCTCCCGCTACGAGCCGTGAACGCTTGGGCGGTTGTCCAAGGTGCGTTCAATAATGTTACATTTGTCACGTCAGTCAGGGGGAGCTGTTATCTACTACCGATTATGGCCAAGTTAATTACGACCAAGTTCACTTCGCCGGGGCAGAGGTTAAAGCGGACAACGTCGCCTGTAAGTCTTCTCACGTTCAATTCCTTCGTTCTGCTTCATCTCCACAAGTACATCGTTGACGAAGCTAGCTGTGCTGCTCGTTGAATAAGTGTATCAAACGAATGGGATGTCATATCATGAAGTAATCCGTCGTCTGGAAAGCGATCACTTGGCAACCGTGGTACTGTTTTCATCCTCTCGTTTTTTCTTTTCTTTTTTCCAACCACTCTCGCCTACTCTGTTCTGGATCAGTGCGATTTAGACACAATCTGTCACTTGTTATGACGTCTCCTTGGCTCCATCTGCTTGTGGGCTTTCTACCAAGTTATTTGTCCCATTTGATGTGTGGACCAAGTGGTACCAAGAATGCTTGATGTTGGTTGACCTTCTGTGACTTAGAGAACCGTATTGGAGACCGCCAAACTCGCTTCGCTTACCGGTTCCCGGACGAGGATGGTTATCTTTGTTGACGACGCGCAATTCAATTCGTAGGCTTTCTAGCCCTCAATCCCCGCCTTCAAACTTTCGGCTCTTGCTTTTGCTCGCTTGTTACATACTCCGAATCAAACTGTCAATCTTGCATCAGTATGGCTGAAAAATAATCTGCACGTTCTGCTTACGACCCCAAGCTGGGTTCGGCATTCATGATCTTCAGCTTCCCTCGGCACTCACTGGGAAGATGGTCTGTTGTCGCAATTTCGCCGCAAAAACCCCGCACCCCGACGGCGCGATGAGACCTCAGCCCGTACGCAATCAGGTCTAAGTCAACGCCTCGTGGACTTACTGATGGATGGCTGGACTTTCGGAATGGAAAGAAGAGAGTGTGGGGAAAATGGCACATTACGGCGCTCAAAACTTAACACTAACCTGGCTGCCCCCATCCTAGGATCTTAAAAGGCCGTTATTTGATCCTCTCATTTCTCGTTCTTTTACCTTGTTGTCACCGCCTGCGTGCGCAACTTCGACGTCAGGCAACGCTTCGGTATTCACCGCCATCGTTTCTCTTTCGCAACAGAGCTGGTGTTCCCCTTGAAACTGTTCACTCAGAGAAGTTTTCCCTCGGTTTGGACGGACCAACCATGTCGCGTTTTCCCCACAGCCCCATCCACAGGAGAGGGAAGTTGCTGTGCGGCGATTTCAGCGAGAGGACCCAAAATGTTAACACGTACGTCCGAGCGGCTATAAAGGGCAGGACACTCTTATGACTCCATCACCACGTCAGTGAATACCTGCCTGACCCCCAGCATTTCCAACCAAGTGGTGTTGGCGAGCACAATTATTTCCCCAACCCGTACGTTTGTTGAATTAAATGATTTCCATCGCTGATGCGTTCCACCCCAGGACCTCCGTGATGCCGGTGCTGGCTTATGACGATTTCCTAATGCCGTTCATGGAACAGGTCGTTTCTGTAAGTTGCCTCGCTGTTCAGTATGTGTGGTTGCTCATGGTCCGATGGAACTTGCAGGGAATGTGCCCTGCCCAACCTGCTATGCCCCAACAACAATTCGTAGACCATCATTTTGCAGCCGACAGCGGGCTCGCGGCTAACTTCCACGATCAATTCGTGCCTATTCCTCAGTTCTTCAACCCACCCCCTGATTTCGGGGGAAATTTCCACGGTCCACAGGTGGCACCGCAGCCACCGACGCCTCCCCCCGCCCCAGGAGCAGCTGTTATACTGAATCCGGGATTCCAATACCATCATTGCCTGTGGCTAGGTGGCCCACAGTGTGACGGCTTAGCTCCGGGTAAAAACCGTGAGATGGCCGAGCACCTGCGGGTGTACCATCATTTCGTTGGCCATGAGCGGGACCTGGTTTCCTGCCAGTGGCAAGGGTGCGGTCAGCTCATGCAGCGCATGAACGTGGCACGTCACATTGTTTCTAGGCATCTTCAAGCGGCAGCAATCTGTCGCTTTTGCGGAAGGCGGTTCTGCCGGCCCGATGTAGTCGCCCGGCACGAAAGGACCTGCATCATCACTCCCTCCGTCTGAAGCAGTTCTGGATACGGGGTCTAGAGCTGGCCAATACGCCACGCAACCCCGCGACTGTTCCATGACGACTATCTATCTGGATTCGGTTTGGCATCATTCACTCGCAAGCGTTCTCGATTGTAATACTAAGTGGCATCTCATCGACTCAAGCACTGGCATCTCACGTATATTATGTGTTATTCACGTATGAAAACCATCGAATTTATTGTCGTCAATACAGATCTGCTATTATTGTTACCCGAAGTGCCCGAGAGCGTGTTCCGTCTCGTGTTTCTCTTATCGCGCTCGCCGAATCGAAGTCGTCATATGGAACACATCTGGCGCACAGTGAAAACGTGTCTGGAACCATGTCAGCTATCAGACCTAGCCGCATGGAATGGATAAGTTCCTTCCGCGACGAGATGCACCCACTTGAAGGATCGGGTGCCATTCTCGGCAATCGGTGTGAATGAACGTAATTTTCATGCAAGCGACAGCCTTCAAGAACCAGCGCAAACTGCGCCCGATCGTCCAGAAGGAACGTGTTGATGCAACCAGGAGCTCATGGATGGTTCCCGTGAAGATTTCGCTGCGCGCGTTCGATCGAGATAGTTGCATAACGACTGGGCTTTACATCATACAGTTCTGACGCAGGTCGAGACGCACAGCATGCGAGGCTGGCGGGGGCAATGCCCGGATAGATACCATGGGCATAAATTTCTCGAACGTACAGAGGGGGGTACCTAATGATGAGCACGTTGCACAGGCGGCAACGGGTTTGCCAACAAGATCGGAAGAAGCTGCAACTTGTCCTTGGCCCACTAAGCACGCCAAGGTTAAAGAGACCGAGGAGGACAGACACGGAACACTTGCCACATCTTGCTTGTAAAAGACATCATTCTCAATAAGCTTCTGTGCAGCCTCCAAACTCTCTGCCTCAAGGATCATACAGGTTCCAAAGAACTTTCGGTCAGCGGGGACTGCGTCGGCGGAGTCAGATGTCAGGACGACACCACCCGCTCCTGTGTGTTCCATCAAGAACGATCAGACGAATTTTTTTCGCGTAAACACGCCACCGATGCTTACGAATGATGCCCTCGTCGGTCAGATGGTGAGCATTGTCGACATGGTTCTGTCGCACGGTGCGCCGCCGCTCTAGGGCGCCGGCGTCCGTTTGGTAAGGTGCCCACACAACAAACGTGGTCAAGGCGTGGTTTGTCGCCATGGCTTTCAGGGATCCGAGGATGACGTGGAGTAAGGGAAGGCGCCCAAAGGAAATCTGGGAACCAAATCCGCTGTAGGGGACGCATTTTGAGCCGAGCAGGCGTTCAGGCGATGCGCCAGAGATGCCCCAGATTGGAAGGTGTGTCAGTGCTCATATGATTGGGCGGTCATCGTCCCCGTCCGTGGGTCTTCCGACACCATCGTCACGATGGCTACTTTGCCGATAAAATGCCACACGACGGCGTTCTACGATTCCGTGGGCGCGTTATCTGGTCCGGACTCTATGGGGGGCTGACGTGGCCTCGCTCGCCGTCCGGCCAAACCATTTCATGAGCGCCCATATGCTCATCAGGCAAGATATCCCGAGTGAGTTCGATACTCAATTCAATGTTCAGCGTGAGATGTGCCGCTTGCACTGACTCGGATCTCATCCTCGCCTCACAGAATGGCAGGCGGGTTGATTAGTACCCCCGAGGATATGAATTCTGCTGCGGACAAGATGTTCGTTGGTTCGCTTATTCCATATGAAGCCGATTCCACAGAGGACGCCAGGAAACGGGTCGAGTGAGATCGAACGTAGTCAACAACATTCCCGATCAGTCCATGAGATAAGGCGAAGATGGTAAATTGGTAAATATCCAGATCCGGGAATCACACAGCAGTGATCTGAGCGACTGACATCAGCTCGGTGCATAGCTCCGCGCAATCTTTGGTCTCTTCTTCTATTTTCGAAATCCCAAATATCGGGGATCAAACCGGCGCGCACTGCAGGCGTCTTACTAGTACGACCCGAGGGAATTGCACTTTGGCAGTCGTCTTCATCCATTCCTTGCAATTATTTTTCGGTGACATTTTATAATCGGTTTTGCCGCGCAAAGTCCCCCAGCGAATGCCGCCGATGCGACGCGTTCCGTCCATATTCGCAACTAAATACCTGGCGCAGCGTGTCATCAAAACGTGTTCCTTAGAGGCCCTCTTATTCCTCAAGTGACCAAACTTTGATCTCATTGTTCCAATTCACCTTGATCATGATGATGATTGCACCTGGCAGCACGCCTGATGGACCGCTTGCATCGGGTTTTGAACGGAGTCCACACGTTTCTGCATTAGGGAAACCAGACAGACTATCTCACCGTGGCGGACAGCTTTTCCAACCCCATGGCGCGTACCGCCGTTTGGAGAGTTATATTAAACTCTCTTGGTAGATCCGGCTTGACGTCCGTGACCAGGCACCGAGGTGACCATTGCAGTTTTGCAGCATAATGCGATCAGCCAGAATGATATACATGGTGTAGAGGGCATGAGTCCGTCCTGGTTTCTGAAAAGCGCCACCTGATGCATTCGTGATTCCGATCACTTTCCCTTAGACCTCAGGGACCTTGGCTATCATTGTCCTAAATCCGGAACAAAGACGGAGGAAGACAAGAGTCTCTGGCGTTGGAGGCTGCAATCACCATCAAGAAGTTACTCTGGAGCCTGGTGTTACAAGTATCGTCACCCTAACCACAGATTGTGACAGCCAAGCCCATTGCATTCTAAGCAACTCGTCATCTGATCGTACACTGCTTGCTTAACTGCCACGGGGACGGAAGTGTCTAAGAAGTTACGGGTGGCAGAGGAGTGGCCAACAGAATAGGAAGAATCGTCAGCTTTTCCTTGTCCCACTAGCCATTCCATAAGCAAACAAGCACGCATCTGGCGAAAAAAATGACACTCGCCACGCCAGTGGTGTAATAAATATCGTTCTCAATTATTTTGCGCGCAGCTTCCAGACTCTCCGCCTCAATGATGATGCAGGAACCAAAGTACCTACGATCCGCTAGGGCTGCGTTGACAGATGCCTCCGAGGTCACAACGCCGCCGCCAGCACCTGTTTGCATCCCATCAGACGACGATGTATTGTTTCTCATTGTGCCATTTAATACTCACGGAGGGTCCCATCCTTGATGAGCTTTTGGATGCCCTCAAGATGCTTCGGCTGCGCCGCAAGCCGTCTCGCAGGAGCATCTGCATCTGAATGGTCAGGGGCCCAGACGGCGTACTTGGTCAATTCGTGACCGTTTCCCATAGCCCACAACGGTGTGAAGGCGAGGTGAATGAGGTGTGAGTAAAAAGAATGCCTGAAATTGCGCCCCGTTTGCAACCGAAAAGCAAACGATTGGGCGATAAGATGGTCAGGTGACAAGACAGAGGATCATGCTCAAATTGGAAGGTGAATAAGTCGTTAGTGCGCTCTTGGAAGTAGGCAGGCTTAGTGGAGTGTGTCACCCGGTCGAGTCCCTGGAACAAAAATGCGGACGAGAACGTCTCGTCAAGGAGCTCTCGGGGAAGCTGAACAAGTTGCGTTACATCGGTCTGGGTGGATGCTGGATTGAAGACTGTCAGTGTCCAGCCTCCAATGCGCTGAGTGTCATTCCTGGGGGTAACGCCATGGCTCATCAGAACCCCCATTCCCTCTGAGTGGCCGCCTTCAAAAAATTCCGACGTGGATTTCAAGAATACTTTTTCCGACTCCCTTGCCTCGGGGACTTTACCGGACACTGTGAGAAAGACGAGACCTAGGTTCGTTGGTACGAGAACGAGGAGACGCTGATCGGAACCAAATTTGATTCGAGACACTCGCACTGCCGGGTCCAGAACCTTGGCGTCCATTCCAACCAAACCTTGTCCAGACTTGATCTGCGTGTTGTCCAGAAGCTTGGTTAAACGATAATCCCGCGGAGGCTGAGCGTGAACCTAGTGACGATTGAAGTAACGTGGCATTGAATCATCCATGCTGTCCAACCGAGTTCCACCATACCCTGGATGGGCCCGGGTGGCAACACAGCGTGCGAGA
Source organism: Tubosaeta brunneosetosa (assembly GCA_038094275.1). NCBI lineage: Eukaryota > Fungi > Basidiomycota > Agaricomycetes > Boletales > Boletaceae > Tubosaeta > Tubosaeta brunneosetosa. Next base: position 519 of record JBBPTV010000314.1, on the reverse strand, counting down.
TACAAGATGTGTCAAGGCGATCACTCATCATTTGGACGTGTTTCCTAGCCATCTGTTAGCGCGAGTCAATTCTCAATGGGAATAGTGCTTGCCGACCATAGCCGATTGCACCACGAGGCTAACCCCAAATCATAGGACGCTCTAAGATCTCGCCCATCTTTGAAGCGTACGCGTATCACCCAACGTGCGCCCCGCGGCGGAACGACAATGTATGGTTCTAGTCTAAAAATGTAGACATGTCCTGGGAAGGTCGAAACGACTGCCTTCAGATGTAGCTGTTCTTGTCCATTTGTTCGGCGGATAACGCTGTTGTCGCCTTGCTGGCTACCCACTCGAGTGAGGCGTCTGTTGACAAGGAGGTGGAACTGGTCCGTGTAAGTTCGCAGGGTTCGGTCGCGAAACGGTGGCATAGTTGTCTGAAAAGACTTTGTAAACTGGAACCGTTTACGGAGCATATTCTTGGTCACAGTCACAGCGACGATAGCCCATTGATAGAGTCGATCTGGGTGATAAGATCAA
>JBBPTV010000313.1:0-27631 GCA_038094275.1 Tubosaeta brunneosetosa | reverse complement strand
AATGCATGCCCACGACAATCATGACTTGTGGAGGATGCAACAGCTGTGTCCTCCACGGCTTGTCATCAGCTACATTGAGCCAATACCTGCATGTGGTGCGGGTGTCAGTATGGCCGGGTGTCCATTCATGGATATTCCTGCACCTGTGATGAGGGCATACCTCTGGGTGCGGGTGTCGGTGTCGGTGTCAGCCCTGCCACCTGGCAAACTGTAAACCATTGTGCTTACATGTATACATATAACATATGCATACTTCAAGCTTCAAGCTTCAACTAGATATGTGCAGCACCTGAGTGTTTTGCATCGGCATGCGTAAACAAGGTCTCTGCCGAGTATCGGCCGTATCTCTAGTTAGTCAATGGGGTCTTGAGAAACATAAATTCAAACAGTTGGCGCAACCATTGACCGTCACCAATAAGGGTTGTCGAACAACTCTTACACCTTGATGACAGAGACACCTCATACTTGGAGGAAAAGGATGAGGACCAAGCACTTTCAAAGTCGCAGAGGATGCTTTTGACAGTACTGATTTCTGATGCAAGGACAGCCTTGCAAGGGTATTTTGACAACCTTGGCCGACCCGAGAATTAGATCTAGCTTGCAGCATCAAATTTAGGTGCTACATAAAATGGCTATACGAGTCCTAATTCTCCATCGCATTTCTCTATTGGATTAACCTAACTAATTTTTTTTCGGTCGTCACAGCGATGCTCATGGTTGCGGGCTTGTATAGAATGACGACGCGGTGAAACGACTCACTTCCAATCCAAGGAGGGCCTTGAAGTGTCGGAAAACTGAGAAACCAAAGATAGATCCGCAAAGCTAACGACCGGCAAAGTACCACAAAGACGAGGATCGACTAATGTACCCTCTGATGCTTCATTCAGTTACTACCATATGGCCTGACTTCGAAAGCCTGAGTCTGAGTGACGATATAGTCTGGATAACTGGTAAAAATATGTCAAAGATCGTTCTTGCGCAAAGAAACCGGGTATGAATGAAGACCACACTTACTCGCTGCGAGCAAGGCAAATATGGTAGTCGTGACTGAGGGTTCGCGTTCGTCAAACATCCTTCAATGTTTTCCAGAAGGAATACTTACCCGACAGGTGTATCCGCAGGGATGTCAAAGATCGGCTGTTCGTTCCCGTTAACTTGTACGTTGTCTCGGAGATCACGCCCGAGACTAGGCCCAAGCAGCTTGAAGTTATATTCGCCATCGTCGCTAGGGTGGTTCACAAAGACGTCGACTTGGATTTCACCACCGGCGATAGCATACGAGGAGGTCACTGTCGCTTGCAACGCAGAGACGAGTGAAACAAAGAGAGCGAGCGCACTGGATGCCCATACGGGTCAACGGACAATAGAGAGTATACAGGGGCAAAAATATACCTGAGCTTGGCAAACATGATGAGACAGAAACAAGAGGAGGATTCTCTGCGCAAGTATGTCGAACACGGCTGGCTTTTATACCAGTGCTCACCTCGCGTATTGTAATATTTTGACCCGCCTGCACGCCGAGAGATCGGCGAATAAACCGTCACTGCTGCCGGATGACGTACTGTTGAACGGCCAAGTCATGAGTCATGACTGCCAAACCCGGCGTTATTCGACCGCTTGGACGCTGGGCTAGTACTAACAAGCACTCAATATAGTTAGTAGTTTGGTGACCGTGCATGAGGATGCCGAGGTGGTGACCAGTGTTTGGTCATTGCCAACTTGTTTCATCAATCAGAATGGGTCGAGAGTTATAAAGTCGTCAAGAGAGGACTCCACTCATATCAGAAAGGCTCATCAGCCCGCAGACCAAGCCTATCAGAAACGTTCGCAAACCCTCGGACTGCACTGCGGGAGGGCTTGTCAGTAAATTTGCCCCGTTTGGCTCGCTTAGAAGCATTTCGACCAATCACAACGCTCACATGGAACCTGCTAGAGAACTTGGCGTCCACGTAGCTCGCTTGATCACAAATCAGAACGCTTACATGGCTAAGTGACGTGACTGAATTCTCTAGTAGCAAGCGAATTTTTGAAATGTAGGTTCGAACAACCCAAGTCAGCAAGACACTGGAGTATGAAGGCGGTCTGCAAACCGCGTAGTTTCCTATGCTCGCCGTTCTGAGAGAGTCCTTGTATTTGGTTCACCCGAGTTATTTGTCGATAGTCATTCGGTTGACTTATTTACATACTTAGGGAGCCAGATTCCTGGGCCTTACGCAGTTAGTCGTAAGTAGACCACAATTTGAGCGTCACCTCGAAGTTTATTATCGAAGTTTGGTACGGCGGCGCATTTTTCCAACTTTGCCTACGTGTATTCCCTTGTCGGGGTCAGAAGGAAATACGCTGCATCAGCTTGATCTTCGAGCTAGAAAGTAGCCAGGCTTCGTTTACACCGAATTCTACGAATGACTCGACGCATGAGACATAAGAAATTAGACTGTATTCAGGAGTTTATAAGGAATTTGGGATATACTAGGCTTGGTTATCGATCCCACGGGTGAACGCCGGGCATTACAAGTACCAGGGTTTGAGGTACAAATCATAGGCAGAACCCAGCAGACCTGTTGATCGTTGTCCAGTTGATGTTGAAACACCTTGACACTTATGGCACGTCGGAGGGGCCAGTAAGTGGAGGGGAACCTGAGTTACGCATGTCTCGGGGTCTGAAAATGTTTCCAGATCAGCACATGTTGTTGGGCCATATGAGACAATCTTGCTGGCTCAAAAGAAGAAAAGTTCGGCGAGGACCGATTACGTGATAGAAATACCTGACGACTCTTCAAAGCCAACAAAGCTAAACGGAATATGGTAAGGCGAAAGCACGAGACAAAAAAAAGCAAGCGAATACTGGCGTAGTAAAAGCGGCAAACGGATATCCGTTACCGACCACTAAGAGCATTGGGGGGCATGAATACAGTCTCCTGCGTCCAACAGAGATGCGTGCTCAGCGTAGTATGTGTGTTGCTGAAGTAGCCAAAGACCGTACGTATATGTGCGAGCTCGAGGGATCCACCAAGGACAAGGTTGAGGTTGGAAGCGCTACAGCCAGTCTGGTAATAGCGCCTATACCGTATACGACACCTTGAATAAATCCAAAGGTTTGAAAGCGAGGCGATGAGTCCACTGGGCAAAGAGCTCAGGATTTCTAAGTCCCTGCGCATTTGGCACGGCGTCGCAAGAATAATAAGGGCGTTCCGTAACTGGGCAAGGGAGTCAAGGAAAGTCGTCGCTTTTGTTTCTTCGAAGATCTGTGCATCGGAACCGGAATTCGGAAGGGAACACTGTCTCAGTTTGGAGCACGGGTTTAAATTCCCACGTTACTCATCCTCCCTTCATCAGGCGGCGTCGAGCTCGTCGTCAAAACTGCTTGCTCGCTGTTCACGACGACGACGGCGATTTTTTCCAGCACGCCGTGATTGATGATCTGCTGCGCTCATTCTGATGCCGCCGCGCTCACTCGTTGCTTCCTCAAGGCGTCCTTTGTCCGCGATATTCCTTGGATCGTTACCGCCCAAGGATCCCAAGGAAGTCAACATCCCTGACCTGCCTGAGCCCCCGGAGAGTCCCGGCGCTGTTTCCCCTTCCGGCTTGCCATCTCCCCCAGCAACTAATTCCACCGGGAGCGGGTCAACTGGCGACAACAACAGCGCAAACTCTGGCAGCATCAGACTCCGCCAAGTCTCGTATACTACTTCTCCGAGTGACATGAAACCTACCGAACCGTACGACAAGTCCATAGCTATGTCCAAGACTTCAAGATCCAATTCTGATGACGAAGATGACGAAAATGATCACGCGGGTGAGGAAGATGTCACTGCCAGGCTCGACCGAAGGCTCGGAACCAACAGCCCCAGCGAGAATACCGTGGCGCTCCAGCGGGTCAAGAGTCTAGCTCAACGCAACCGCATGGTGAGTCCTGCTGCGCTTTCCTCTCTATCCTTCTCACTGCGTGCCCTCGTTCCACCCACGTGTTGTGTATATTCCTGGAAACCTTTGGTCTTGCACATCGTCGCTTTCGGTATCTCAATTCTAAAATGGGTTCTCACTGCCTAATGCAAACCTCTGTGATCATGATGGGTAGGCACTAGATAAACTTTCCTCCCGCCTACACACTCCATCACCGACTCGTACTTCTCGTTCTCCTAATGCCGCCCCTTCATCTACTTCCACTGCATCATCGTCCCGCGTCTCGTCTCATTCATATTCACAGTCTGCTCCACAGGTCCAGCGCTCTGATACTCTCTCAGGATCCGAAACCGAGCGAGAGAGCCTGCGTGCGCCGACTCCCTCCCGTTCTGATTCCAATTCCTATCGTTCATCGTCCCCTGAACGTGCATCGACGCCACCACCGGCCTCAGATCCCCGTGAACGACTGAGGCTCACGTCCGCACCATCCTCTCCACAACAGGCACGTCGGTTGTCTCCAGGCCCTTCACGTACCCCACGCAAACGAGTATCCATGGGTGGTGCCATTTCTACTCAAAGTGTGGAGAACGGGGGCTACAATAGGAACAACCATGATGTTACTGAGACAGCGCTGGCCGCTGTTGCTTCCTCAAGGAGGAGCCCCACAGGAAGCAAGAGGGCACGACATCCACTTCCGAAGGAATTCAGGGATAAAGGCCGACGGAGCTTGGACGGACGGGTCGGTAACATGATTAAGCTACTTCTGCTATCGGCTGATGGTGTTTCTTGCAGATTTCGATTGAACCCACGACTCCGCATCGGGTATCTTTCCGAGATGATGTTTACGATGGTCATTCACCAAGAACCGCGGCACATACTGCTGTCAATGCAATGAGCAGTGTTCAGTACTCTCCCCGCAGTGCTCGCTCCACTCGATTTTCTACCGTGAGGGATCTTACTCGACGGCACCAGACCCGTTGGCTTTCCGACGATTTGTCCGGTAACAATCCAGATAGTGGTCGAAGACAATCCCAGCGGGGAGGTAGCGCAGAGAGTGCACTCAATGGCAGCATAGGAGTAACCGGGAGACTAGCCGGCGAAAGTTTACGCGCAGCTGGAATTGGTATGCGTGGGAATGGGAGACAGAGTGTATTGTTGAACGAGGATGTGTTCGGCGAGGGAGGTGATCCTCATCCGTCTACCCGGGGGGGACGTTCGGGTGCGATTGGCCGAAACCCAAGTCGTACTGTGGAGTGGGAGGACCAGGAAAGGCAACGGCGATCTGATGACAAGGGCCGGACGAATGGATCCGTCCCTAGACCCCATTTGTACTCGGATCCTCCTCGTGCTCCGGCTGACTTGGTCGCAGAGCGGGATTCAAGAGGTGCAGGACGTGTCACCTCGTCTCGACCTGCTACTTCGATGGCAGGCCTATCCTACGGGGAGAATGGTTCTGGCGACGGAGGTTATCCAGCACGGTCCAGAAGAACGACGTATGACCTTTCCGATAGACCGGCGTCTCGATATTCGCCCGCTGCTCGTAACACTCCTCTACCTCAAACCCCGGTTGATTCTGACAGGGTCCGCACAACTACACCCTCTGGCCGTCACACAAGTGTAACCCCAAGCAGCAAAGGCTCGTTAGCTACACCCCAGAATGCAGAGCACACCCGTCTCATGCTAGAGTCGCTTTCGATGTTTCAAACCCAACTTTCTCGACTTCCAAGCCAATCCCAATCAGTTCGCGATTTATGCGACCACTCAAGCTCAATCATACGTGCGTCGGAGAGGCTCAATAGGATCCTTAGGGCCGCAACAACCAATGCTGTCCAGCAACAAATTGCCATCGAGGTGGATGATGAGGACTATGGCGTAGACGGACCCAATCACCCCGCACAAATATGGAGAGATGTCGGTGCTGATTTTCGGGAGAGCCTGAGGGAGAGCGACGATATCGTCCGCTCACTCACCGGATTCATTCTTGGCGTCGGAAAGCTGTTAAAAGAGGCTGGAGCCTCCGAGTCTGCCCATCTGAGGTCACCGAGCCTAGACGATGACATCAATAAGCGGCCCCCATCTGATCACGGTCTCGAGAGGTGTAGTAGCAGGCGGAGCCAAGATGGTAGACGAAGCGTGGAGTCACGATTGAGCTGGGAAGCAATGAGCTCTGCTCGTGGGGCTGATCTTTCTCGCAGATTCTCTTCTCGTAGTGATCTTAATCTTCCCCGCCCTCCGTCTTCACGAGATCGTGACAGTGCCAGTGATCAAGACCGTTCGACTTCATCACGGGGTGGTCTGGGCCTACCCCCAACTTCTCGACGCTTGTTCGCACCGCGTGAACATCGCGAGCTGCAAATAGCGACGAACGGCCCAGTCACCCACAGTACACCATCGAACGCCCTTGACTTGACATTAGATTACGAACCCTCTCCAACTCCAGCTTCTCGGTACCCTCAGGGAGAACGGTCGAGAGAACCTGCGTACTCCAGCCCACAACCCCTCCCCACCCTCCCGTCTGAATCCCTACTGCAGGGACCGAGTAATACGATTGACAAAAACAGTCGCCGCAATGCTTCTTTGAATTCCGTAGCGACCGTCCGCAATCCCAATCCTCCTTTTGCCCTATCCACACCCAATCCAACAACAGCAGTGTCGACCCACACGGCGTCAGCCTCCCCCGAGGTGTCCACGTTTCCTATGGAACGTACAGCATCCTATGATTCCGTGCGTTCTTCTGTGACCTTTTCCCGCCCATCAGGTGTGTCCGTGTCTACTCTCCAACAGCAACAAAGTCGCGACGAGGCCCGGAGACGCATAGGCACGACTGCGGAAGAGGACCCAGGTGTCGCCCAAGTTCGCTTGCCACACTCTGGCTCGGAAACTGAGAGGGACAATCGACGACGAACGCTTGGTGTTCGTGCAGCTCGCGCGTCGCTAGGGACTGCCGCTGAGGAGCACGAGTCGGGGGAGAACAACTCTCAACCCAAAACAATCGCGTTCCCCTCGCAACGGCGGGAGCGTCGACGCACTGTTACCGAAATATTCAGCTGAGCGTAGTCCGAATGTTGTATATTACATCCTTCATCGTTTTAAAGTAGGTGATCAAATGTCCCAGCGACATGTCTTGTGCACTGACCGAGTTGCGCAGAATGACAAGGTGTATACTGCATTTCTGTGTTTCCCTCGTTGCCTTTGACTATATCCCGCATTGCAATCCCTTATCGGACTTTGACCGGACAACACCAAGAATAATATGTCCGAAGCACGCCTGTCCTTAACATTATTTTCTTTTTCTGGTCTCATTATTCTTGTTATCTTGGCCGGCCATGCACATACCTGGTTCATGTCTGTGCTCACCTTTTTCTCCCTTTTTTGTGTTCCTGTTCTATCATTATACGAGGTGTTCTCGCACGACGTGGGTTTTCTTTATGCAGGTAAGAGGAACATGCACCAATATGATTAGCACTCTCGATCCGAAACACTACAAGTACTCTTGAACGACTATCGTAGCACTCTCTTGTAATGTGGTTGATTCACCCCTGTTCGTTGTGGGGTCGCAAAGCGTTTGAGACGATCGAAATCGAGGTACACGCACGACTTGGCAACCTGTTGCTGCATCCACACCGTCCCGCAGGAGACGAGTACAAACGTAAGGTTGGATGCTCCATTGCAACGAAAACTTGGCTCGTGTCCGTACGGGGTTTTGGACGGGTTTCGAGACACCACCAGTAACCGACAACCAACGTTCCAAGGCATACTTTTTTCGCACGTTATCTTTGAATCTGTCCCCCGAGTTTTGAGGGTACCACAGCATCAGAAGAATCGCGGGAGGACGGGGAAAATAGAAACCGGGTGGCAGCCAATGTGGATATCAATCCCACGCATAGACACATTCATTTCGAGCCGCACTTGGCGGGTGCGATAGGCTGTGGGTGCGTGATGCGGTTCAGAACGCGTCGAGCGGTGGATCACACGAGGACGTCTGGGAAATGGGGGCGAACGTTGCGGCGTCTGCGGCGCGCCCGCGAAGCACGCTGATGGGCTTCGGATCGAGGATCGGTGATGGGTCCGCTACGCTGATCAAAAGGGGCCCAGTGCCGCGCAGTCGCACGTTTGGCCACCGCCCTCGAACGTGGACGCTGGGAAGCCCGAGGCAAACGAGACAAAGGCTTCGCATCGCGCCACTGTTTCTTTCCCAAGCTGTAGCATGCGCATCCATGACGTAGGGTCTTACTTACGGGAGGGTGACGCTGATGAGAGAATACAAAGGCGTCGCTAAAGCGGAACGAGAATGACATCACCGGAGGGGGGGAGATAAGATAGAGGTCCTCAAATAAAGCAGGGGTTACGCGACGTGTCGCGTCGAAACGAATGATAAGACAGGTAGAGTTACAGGGTGCAGTGGTTTGATATCACCTCGCTTGGAAGCAGATCGGATCGAATGCGTGATTGTGCGCCCCACTGGCGCGTTTTCTCGGTGGTTTCGACACGTGTCACAGCCTTGAACGAGCGGCGCATGACGTCGAGGGGGAGCGACTAGATAGCGGGTGGAGATGAACGAGAAGTAGCGTAAGTCGCGCACCCTACATGCCAGAGCGCAAGAGAGATGACGCCTCGCACGTCACCGCCCGACAAAAGAACAGGTTTCCGGCCCGCGACGTACGCTCAAAAGAGATGTCTTCACACGCTCGCTCCATCGCATCACATTCGTAACAAACACCCCCGGGTTTTGGGTGAAGAGGCCGGGGCGGAAATGGTCGTGAACGAGTTGGCAATCTTGAGCACCTGCCTCTTTTGGCCGACAGCCCAAGTCATCGTCTCGCGACGACATCTTTGGCAACTACTCGATAAATCACAGCTCCACACTTCAGTATCTCCACAATACCGGTAACCGGATACAGCACTAAATCTTGTCTTAGTCAGGTTCATTGAGGGAAAAAAACGCCCAATGTCTGCCATTTTTAGACAAGCTAGGTGGGGCTTGTCTATCAACCTCGTTACAGTGCCCTCCGAAAAGAATGCAGTCCGAATGTGCATCGCAGCGTCGGCTAAACATTCCGACCCTTGACGTCAGCCTGTGAGGATAGGACCCACCGGTCTGTATAAAAATGCAGTGAAACCGAGCAAGTCTTTCAGACAGGATTCGAATCCGCCTCCCAATTCCTTCTTCTCCCAATACTCTCATCATGCAGTCAAACGTCCATACATTCTGCGTCGACGCCGTCCTGTTTGACATGGTGTGTGTGGCCTATGTGTGGTCTTTCAGAGCTAACTCTCCCAGTGTGTTGATAGGACGGCACCCTCACCGACTCCATCGCTGCTGTCGAGGCCGCCTGGGGCAAGGTCGCAAAGGACATCGGGCAGGACCCGGCCTACGTGATCGCGGCCACTCACGGCAAGCGCGCCGTGGACAACCTCGCGCAGTTCAAGCCGTACATCAAGACCCACGAGATGGACGCCGAAGTTCAAAAGTTTGAAGAAAGCATCCTCTTCTTCGCGGACGCCTTCCGCGTGCACGGTCCCGGCTCAGCTAGCCAGTCCCCCTTTTTTTCACCTTCTTCGCTTAGCCCTATCAGCTCAGGAGAGGCAACGCCCGAACTCGTCGGGTCCCCTGCGAGCTCACTTCCCTCGTCTCGTGCTTCGTCTTTTGTCGCCCTCGGCAGCCGTCGTCCTTCTTTTGCGTCTCGCTTGACCGGCATGCTCTCCATGACTGCCGTACCTGAATCGTCGATCTACGACGCGCGTTTCATGGACAGCTTGATTGTCGAAGAAGACGAAGACGTCCTCTCTTTCGACACCGACCCCAAAAAGCAGCATGTCTTGGAGGCCTGGCAGATCGAAGCCTGCGCCGTGGACCGCTCCGTCCGCATTCTTCCCGGTGTTAGGAAGATGATAGATTCCATCCCCACAGGCCGCTACGCTGTGGCCACTTCTGGGGCTAAAACCTATGGTATGTAGAACGCCGTTTCTAAACCGGAGCACGAAGGATGACGTCGTTAACAGCCCATGGATGCATGACGCGCGTCGGCATCGTGCCCCCCAAGGTTACGATCACCGCGGATGACAAACGCTTGAAGGCGGGAAAACCTGCACCCGACCCCTTCCTCCTCGCGGCGAAAGAGCTAGGTTTTGCTGCGTCAAACTGCCTCGTCTTTGAAGATTCCCCCAGCGGGATCCGCGCAGGGCTCGCTAGTGGTGCAACCGTCATCGCCGTCTGTACCAGCCACGAGCGGAAGAAGATCGAACACATTGGTGCACATTTTGTGGTGGACAACATGGAAAGTGTCAAGTGTGAACCCTGTGAAGATGGTCGTCTCAAGTTCACAGTTCGCCTGTAGAGAATGTGTCTTCTTGCATGATGTGTCTTGTACTTGTATCCTTGTGCCGACTTATGCCCATTCGTAGAGTAGTACCTATGCAGCTGCAATTAGACGATCGAGTGTAATATGACAATATAGCTGGTCGCCGCATTTGAAGTTGGCCGTCCGTGCTTTACTCATCCTCGTCGAGGAGCTCACGTTGCAGCCAGAACGGCCCTGGTGAGTAGGTATTCACAGAAGACCCAAGTGAAAGCGAGCGGTTTGGACACACCAATTGGATCCTCAACATCATGAAAAACAGTGGACCAGACGCCTATACAACCACATCGAGATCGCACTCCTCCTAGACCTATTCCGTCACAGCTAGAATGTGACAAAACACAAGGGAGGCTCGACGTTTCACCTTCCCAACCTGTTCAAGTAGGGCAACGGTCTCACCTCCATACCATTTGGTCATCATTACCAGCACCCTGAAAAAGTAAAAGGCGCAAGTTGGAACGCACGGCAATGGTGGGCGAGGACAAATCACTCACATAATGCCACCAAAGCTGATCGTCGTCCGTAAGCTTGACAAAACCAACAATATTAAACTTGCCGTCCACTTCGCCAACGATGTTTATCTTTGGACGTGTTGGGTGTAGAGGATCAGGCTCAACACCCGCGACGCGAAAGTATATGTCGAGTGAAGCCAACGATTCCTCAGTACCGTCGAAAATCGACGTATCCTGAGGCTCATGCGCTGGTACCTGAAATAATGCCACGCCAAGATCAGGGAACGACCCCGAAGACAGTGGCACCAGGACATACTGAAGGGTCGTTATAGACTAGCAAACAAAAAGGATGGCTGTGGTCAGCGACACACGTAATGGAACGGAACAGAGTGCCTGACTCACGTATAAACTCCCGATGGTCCATGAACCCATATCTTACCGTCCACAGTCCCTCCACGCCAGCCCAGTCGTCCTCCTTGTCCAGATTCAACCCCCGAGGAATAAGGTTTTGAGAGAACAAAAGACTTGACGGAAGCATATAAGGACCCTCTCCGTCTTCGCAGGTTGCTTCCAGCAGCAGCATACCGAAGCCATGCACAAGCTTCCACATGAACGCCCAGTCGACACGCTTTTGCCCCCCTGGCATGAACGGCCCGTAGGCGCGCTCAGCGGTATGATGTCGTTGGCTGTACACAAACGCTTGAGATACCTGTCGTCGTTCAGGATCGAAGTCTCTGCGGGTGAGCCCGCACAACACATGCAGCCGCGACAGCAACTGTTCCTCCTCCTCAGACAACGCGTCCCAAGACTCGCGCTCCAAAAACGTGCCATCCCCAAGCTGACGCATCACCCACCGCAGATTACGCGACATCCCGTCGGCACCGTCGGAGGAGGAAATGGGCGGGAGGTGTGTGATGAGGTCGATGGAGGCCTGCAACACTTGACACCGTTCGTCGCGTCGACACAGGGCGGGGCACTTCATCACCGTACGCGCTCTCGAGATCCGCTGGAGCTCTCCTTTCCAGTCAATGTCGCCCCGAGAATGGCCAAGGTGCGTGACCGTCTGGCGAGGGTCGTCGAGCGGTTGTGCGAGGTAGAGTCCGCGCCAAAACTGTTGGCTGAGGGGACCGTAAATGATCTCGTGGAAGAAACGAGAGGTCTGAGCGACGTGCGCAACGTCAAGCGGGTCGAGTGCGAATAAGATCTGGTCGATGATTTCGAGCGACAGGTCTGTGAGCGTCCGCATTTGTCGAACTGGTGGTCCAGGATGATGGGTAGAAAGGCGTTCGAGTACTGGGCGCGGATGCTTGGCGTATTAATATTATCCCAGAAGGCATTCGTGGTATAGGTTGAAACAGATTGATGCGGCCGCCACTTGAAAAAAATTCTTTCACCTTGAGATTTTAGTGCGTTTCCAACACCCGACGTTAAAAGGTTGATTACCGTACCGTGACGGTCGAAGGATGAAGCGAACCACAGTGTGCTGAATTCCGACAACGAAACATGCGAACCCACAGTAAGTAAGTAATACCTTGGCAGATGGCCCGCTTGATCAGGGGCCACAGATAAACTAGGGCACGGAGTTTCAAAAAGGCACCCATTCATAGCGTACGTTAACGTTCTGGCACAAGCTGTGGTACTATGGAAAAAGCCGCTTCAGTAATCGATAGTACTATGGTACTTACTTTGTGAACATTCTTGGAGACAAATCACATGACATTGACAATAGTACAACGTTGAACCCGCTACCAGAATTGCATGTGGCAAGTGAGATTAATATGTAATTTCCTATCTGTCATTGTGATCATAAGCACAAGTGTTCGTGAATTGTAAGTATTGAAAGCAAGACTCTCGATCGCTGTTACATTGCCTCCCCCGAACCACCAGCTGCCGCACCTGATTGCGGCCCACCTCTGCTAGCCGCACTAGCCAAAGTCGACCACTCTTCGATCAATCGTTGACCCACGGTGGGCTCAATCTCCGTCCCGTCCCGTGCCACTTTGATCTCTCGTCCATGATTCCACGGATTCCGTAAGTGTCGCGTACGATGGAACGGCACCCGCTCGGTTTGCAACCATTCCACTCTGAACGTCTCTCCCCAGCTCGTCTCGTTTTGCTGGACGCCTCGGCGACCGGGTGGGACTTCATTTTGAACGGCCGTTACCGCCGACTGTATGCCCTCATCACCGCCGCTTCCCCGATGGACTTCCTCCATGACAGGTTGCAATTGTGAGTCATGCTTACTCACATCACCCGCATCACCGCCCGTGCTTCTTCCCCGTACTCCCGTCCAAAAATGCTTTCCTGATATGGGTAGCGGGGCTGAATGCGCACCAGGGTCTCGAGGCAAACCTTTACGACTATGGTCGAGGCTTGACTGTACAGGTGAACGTAGACTAGGATCCTCAGATAAGCGAGCAAACGCAGGTGGTGCAGACCGTCGCTCTTGAGTGGACCTGACTTGCGAGGAACTGGGCGCAGGCGTGTCTGCCTTCCTTTCGTCTGGGGAGAGAACTGCTGCTGCCTCAGCCGACTGGGGCTCGGAGGGCAGGACAAGTAATTCGGAGCTCTGATGAGAAGAACCTTCGGACTGCTCCATTGCACTGTGGGAAGGAACATTACTAGACGATTGTGACGAAGCGGGAGGTGGTGAGTCTGTCCGCGGTGCCCACGAAACACTGCGAGTGCTTTGAAGGATCCCGCTGACCATCCTAGGAAAATGCATTCGGTGTGGTAAGACAGGCACACTAGACTACAGACACACCGTGCGTATCCATAGAATTCGCCACTCTTGTTCACACTGAAAATCAGTACTACTTCCTTGCTTGTACGAAAAGCTTGGTCCAATATCGACTCATTGTGTTTCTGGGTTGCCCATACGCCACGTTCGACGCTAAGGTCCAAGTCATGCTATAATAAATCAGCTTATCAAGTTACATGCTACCTGCGTGAGCGATAAGGCGCACCCGTGTCAATGACTTCAGAATGAAGAAGCGCTTAGGAAAATGTTGGATTAAGAGGCTCGATGTCGTCGATGCATACGAGCTAGACGAACGAGTGGGAGCCTTGGGACTGTCACCCTCCACGATATCTGACCTCGAGACTTCTTCATCTCTGGAAATTAGCAAGGACGATGGTTGGACGCTTGTGATATCCGGCCAACGACCCTTGGGAAAGGTAGTCCTGTCGCCCATCAACTCGTTATCCTTTGTTGACTTGGCATGCCGTGCATGCACACCCATCCCACGCTGACCGCCGACTCCGGCTCGTAGGTCATCTTCTTTCCGACGTGCTCTACAAACTAGCCGTGGACACCGAGGGTCGTCAGGCCGTAACTGACATCCATTGAATTGGTTGATTGCGTCATCCAATTGTTCTTTGGAGCGATAATTCACAAAGGCGCAGCTGGAACGAGAAATAAGAAATAGAGAGAGTACTCCATTGTCCTCAACCCCGTCACGATCTTCAGGCGCGGGAGGTACTGAGATAGAGGAACTGAGAAATCGCCAGAGTTCGTCATGAGTGGTATCGCTCGGAACGTTGCCTACCCACATTACCCACTCCGATCGGTTAGGCGGCGGGTTTGGATGATAGTGGCGACGAACCGGTGGACGGTCATGTGTCACCGGTAATCTGTTACTTGGCTCGCGTATATCAATCTTGGACGAACTCTGCGCTGATGTTTGGTTTGATGGCTCGGTGGCGGCAGGGGAGATAGTGTTCCGTAGCGTGGCGGTCGCGACAAAGTCTCTTTGACGGTCCGGAGCAGGGGGGGGTAAGCGCTCCAGGGCAGAATCTCTGCGGGTGTCCTGGCGTTGACGGTGTGACGAACGGGACGGAGATTGTTGGGCTCGCGTAGGAAACGTATTTGGAGATGAGCCCAGGCTGTGACGCCACTGACGCCCGCTACTCTGATGTTGCTGCAGTAGCCCATGATGAGCGGTTGAACGGTACGTGAATGATAGATATCAACAAACCTCTCCGGAGGATTCCAAATGAGATGGTCCAGAAGATTGAGACATAAGTGGAAGGAGGGGTTGCATCTGCTGATATGGCGGATGGCGACCTTCTGTATGGGCCCCACTTACATATGGAAACGGCAGATGCGGAGGAAGAGGATAATATGAAGTTGGTAGATATGAACTGGATCCCAGCTGACGATATTCGTCGTACGCATATGCTTGAGAGGGCTGGCTCTGGAATGGAGGGGAATGCGAGGGCATCGCGTACTGCCCTGGAAGGTAATTATATTGGGTATGCAGGGGCCCGGGTAAAACCTGAGTAGGGATAGGAAAGGCGGGTACGGATACCTGGCGTGTGAGCTGAGCACCTGCATCGAAGGTAAAAAACGGCGGAGGGGCCCGTGGTCGTGATGTAGAGGCAAGTGAAGGTGAAGACGGTTGTGAAGCCCATCTCGTTCCGACCGTGGAAAAAGGCAGCACTCCAGGGGGGTCGGATTGACTATTGTCGGGGGACACGGCGGTGGTGCTACTAAACGTGCGAGTTCGTTGGAACGGAATCGAGTGAGAAATGCCAGATGCGCCGAGTGCAGTAGAAAGAGCTGTCGTAGGAAATAATAAGTGAAGGGCATGTGGAATCGTAGAACGAAAATGAAGTAATGGAATGGGGAACATTGGGATAAACCTCCAGCGCGAACTTCATTTACATGTCAAAAACGTAAAGAAGGGGTAAAGAAAATAACCCTGATTCGGGTTCGACGTAGGTGATGAAATATCGGGACATGCATTACGAGTTGCCACATAAAAGATACATACCATTGTCGGCTTCTCCCTGAGGTACCGGGACACTTGTGTCAGAGGCACGATCAATTAAAGAAGACAAGTTTTCATGTGGATGAGCTGGCTTGTTTTCGTGTCTATTGTCAGCAATACTCATTCTTCGTGATTCAGGGGCAAAAAAGCGAAAACTCCTATGGTGAGGTGGCCATTAAAAGAACAAATAAAGTAGGCGGCCAATGTTACTGGGCGTGTGGTGATCGAGGGGGGAGCAAGTCGAAGAACTAGAATGAGAATTAGCGGCACATGGCGCACTGCGGGGTTGCACGAACCGTGAGAGAGAGAAACTTTTGCCAACGTATGACATCACTCTTGTGGATTGATCTCCACAAGTGGAGTCCAGCTCCGCACACCCGCCGTTCTGTGCAAGTACGATATATCTGCTACTCTCCTTGTCGTACCTGTAAACAAGTCAGTGTGATATTGGATCCCGTGCTTAGTGGTTGAAAACTTTACATATGGCCATTCATGATTGACTGCTTGTGGAGCATTTCAAACCGGTGTCTTTCCGTGTGAAAGAATTACCTAAGAACTGCGCGCGAGCGACAGCGGGCCGAGTCGAACATCGATACGCGCCAACATTTGAAACACTGCAAAGTATGTTACTTGTGTCCATTCACTTCCAACGCTGTCATCATCTATCTTTCTCAGTGTTTTCCTGTCCAATGGCATTTGATCATGAAGTAGGGGATTCTCCCTCAACTCCTCAGGTCCAGGATGCCCATGTTAATCATGA
Organism: Tubosaeta brunneosetosa; assembly: GCA_038094275.1. Taxonomy (NCBI): domain Eukaryota; kingdom Fungi; phylum Basidiomycota; class Agaricomycetes; order Boletales; family Boletaceae; genus Tubosaeta; species Tubosaeta brunneosetosa. Next base: position 11,385 of record JBBPTV010000313.1, on the reverse strand, counting down.
AATCCATTCGGTTCTATTTGTTATGGAGATGTCAGAGTCACAATGGCCTGCCCAGGTCATTCTTCCAAACCGCTTGCTATGCGCGGGTCCTGGTACCTGGGTTACGGCCAGAGGCCGATCGTTCCTCAGGTTCGGGATTGCAAACCTGCTGTACCTTGTTGACCAAACACGGACAATTGACTGCCCAGCGTGTTCGCGGGGCCATCATGCGGATGAACCCACAGAGATACCTAATTGCCAATAGCCTTCCGTATTCGATGAAGATGCGATGAGAAAGACGGGCCAGTTCAACAATGATTGGGTTACCCCAACTTTGTCCTTTAACTCGCATCGCAAGCGGAACAATGTCTCGTCCTGACTAGTTGATCAGAGAAACGAGTAACATCTCATACAAGTGGTCTTTCTAGAGATGCCTACAAGACTGTCTGGTGTTAGGCCCTCGGGAATTGTCAAGTAGGATGTTACGCGCAAACAATGGTTGCGTCCTGATCTGACCCAAAGTTTACATAGAAGTCCGACGGTTGTCCACTCAGACACTGACTCTTCTGTATGTAACATTCACTCCTGTCAGCCTGCCAAAGCCCAATGATAAGTGCATGACATATTATCTCCAGGTATTGCATATTTGCTCAAGTCAGAGTCGGCCACCAGTCCATTTCTCGTCCCAAGCTAGGGTGTTTTCACTTGACCATGTGGTGATTCTAGCTTTCAGCGGGGTCATGGCAACAGGCGCTGGGTGAGAGTTACGGAATTTTCATTACTTGAATACCCAGTTCGCTGGGGTGGGGTGGAAATGCGTCAAGGTTTGACACCACCTAGATCTCCGACTTCGATGACCTGCCTGCTCACGCGAACACGTCAGGTTTTACCGAGCCTTTTTCTCAAATGTCCCACCTTCTAATGAATGGTTTTGTAGCTATGGTGGACATAGCAACCTTGTGTCCACGATTAATTCAGTCTCCCTCCATATCTCCATCGCCTCCCACTTCTCTCCCTGCCCCCGACGTGAGGGCATACTCTCTGCGCCCTTCATTGCACACACTCTTTCACTCATTGTCAATACCCTGGGGTGAGGTACTGCCGCGTAATTCCCGAATCACCGTCACCGACTAAAGCTATGTCTTTTCAGCATGCAGGGTTTCCCCGACAAACACAGCGTCTTAGTACGCTCTATGGCCGAGTTGGACGTACGCGATCCCTCGCTTGTCGACTCTTCTCTTGTCGGCTCCGTTCCTGTCGTCGGTTCGCTTGCGAGTCCTCTTGTTGGTGGCGGGGAAAATGGTGGCGTACAACCTCCTTCCTCACCAGGCCATCCGCCACCAGGCAATCCATCGTCGAGCCCGGTCTCCACTAGCGGCAGTGAAAACGGTAACGGCAATGGCGAAGGCGGTGGCGGTGGCCATTCGCCCTCACCTACAAGCGGTGGGGGTGCTGTGTCCCAACCAGAAACCACTGTTTCAACCAAGGCCTCTACTCCTGGGAATTCGCCTACCACACCAAAAACAAATGGCGGCAGTAGTACGACAACTCCTTCGAGTCCGGGGGGTGGCGGAAGTTACGCTGTTTCCAGCGGACAACCTGCCGCAGCCACGGATACTACATTCACCACTTCTCTCGGCACGTCACCTAGCGTACTTTCTGCACCTTCACAGTACTCTCTGGGCTCCGGTTCCAATACCAAAGCCGGTGTCCTGGCTCCGTCGTCCACCACAGCCGCGACTGCTTTGCATGGACAGCAACTGTCTGGAGGAGCGATTGCAGGAATCTTCATCGCATGTCTGTTCTCTTTGCTCGCGCTCGTTCTATTGCTTTTCCGGCGCCACTCTATCGCGCGGCGAGTGGAGCTCCGTAACCGATGGTGGTTCAACCGCACGCACGATGGAGGCTTTCCTTCTGTTGGCCCTATGAGAACGAATGGGGAAGTACAGGAAAACAGGCTGACCGCTCGGAGTAGTTTCGCAACCAACTTTGACCAAGGGTTAATGTTCCGCGTAGACTCCCCCACGGGGTTTTCTCCAGGCGTAGTCCCCGACTATCCCCCTATTGCTGAAGTTCGCGAGCGGAACTCTGTCTTAATCTCCACTGGGGGTGCGGCTGCACGCAGAGATTCCATGAACAGCATGTTCAGCCATAGCAGCGACTCAAACACTCAGTACCTGGCTGTTTCTACAGCCCAGAACCAGGAGCCCTTCACCCCCATGTCTGTCCGCCCATTCTCGCCTTCGGAGTCCTTTTTCTTCCCCAAACCACCTGCGCCGTCGTCGACGGACTCTTTCTTCCTTCCCGGTACACAAGGACACATATCCCGTCAATCTTCTGCGGCTACCCTCGTTCAAGTCAGTACACCTCCTCGTGCATTCATGGTTGATCTTCCTCCACCATCGGCGTCGATGCCTTCTGTCCACCCTCAGGCATTGACATCCGGCACTGCACATACCCCGGTCATCGCTGCCGTTGATACATTTCCCTTTACAGATCCTGTGACGCCGGCGCCCACACATGTCGAGGTCATCCGTCGTCCTTTCCTACCTTCATTGGAGGACGAGCTGACGGTGTATCCGGGCGATCAAATCCGCTTTCTCCAGCTCTTTGACGATGGCTGGGCATTCGTAGAAAAGTTGGCGGGGGAAGGGACACGTCACGCACGGGGGCTGATTCCGATTGACTGTTTGCGGGAGGCCGATCAACCCCTTCCGACCTTTCTCGCTCAGAAACGGATCAGCTATGGATCGGACGAGGTGATGGGCTACGCGCTATAGACCTTGTGCGTCTGGGCAGCGTGTGGCGACCAACACTGATCTGTCGAATAGATTTGCCCGTGGAGCTCGAAGACGTTGTTCTGCTCGTTTAATCGTTTTCGCGACGCATGTTGGAAGTCCCTTGACGACACCCTTCGACGTTCGTGTCTTGTCACTTTCTCCCACGCAAATGTTGCGCAATGTTTTTATTTGCAGTCATAAAGATGCACCCTCACATGTTACTTGTTCTCCCTCTTTTCATTGTTTTGCACTGTTCGTTTTTCTGTGACATCAGATCCCACATGGCCTCCCTTTGATAAGGAGCCACCGTCAAATCCTTTACCTGGCGCTTTCCTGGGACGGTTTGCACATGTGTTTTATGGCGTTGTAATTGTGATTGCTACTATTTACCATCTTTACCATTAGTGCTTCTGTCTCATAGGTTTACCTTGCGGACTGAAATTCCGGAGAGGATTACATTGTTCCAAAATACGCCCATGTCTACTAGCTTCGAGACTACTCGGACACGATTGTCGTCGTGGATTCTTTCTCTTATCTTTGGTTACTATGGAGGTCTGTCCTAATGGCAGGGTCACTGTCGATGACATCTTGCTCAATCCCATCACGTTCATTTGACCATATCAAGTGGACACCCGCCTCACGGTATAAACTTCAGCTCGCACGATGACCCACACTGTCCACAAGGGTCCATCGTGAAGTAGGTCATTACGTCGCACCTCTGGCACATGGTTCCCATCGTCAACGGCGGACCCGAGTCGGTTCCGTAACGATAGTGGAGAGTTTGATTCACGAGATGACGGTTGCTGCTGCTCATGATCTTGAGAGCCAGATCTGAAACCATACGGCCTCCAGCGGGTGACTTCTGCACCACAATATGATGCTGACACAAGGGACGCGTGAACCGAGGCCTTCATCTAGCGTTGGAACATAGTAAGGACCTCTTCCTCTTCAACTGTCTGGAACCACAACACTTGATGCGCCCGTAGCCAAACACCAACCCCAACTCGTTCGCGATGACATCGCACCGCGCCGCACGATGCCCAGGTGACCCCCGTCATTCCACCACTGCCCTATTCCGAATCCCGCCATACTACACCGTGACCTTTACGCCGAAGGAATTCAGACTCCCATACCACGCCATCTCCGACCATCGCTTCGTCACTTCCCGCACCACCTCCAGCTGCTCCGCGCTCAGCGACTGATACAGCCTATCTGTCTCCACCATCAGACACCCAATACAAGTCGTCTGCGTGGGCACCAAACGCCCGCCCTCCGCCGGCGCTGTCTCACGAGGATAGAGCGCAGCCGCATTCAGGATCTTGGTGATGTAGGCTAGGGCGAAGTATGCTGAGACAAAGTAGACATACGGACGGAGGGGAGGGGGGGCAGTGGTGTTGAGAAGAAAGTGACAATAGTCGCGTTCGATGGTCGACCAGAGAGCGGGAAAACGGGCGTAGGCGCCATGCTGGTCGCAATGTCGGTGAGTAGTCCCCGTCGATGACGGCGTCTCAAAAAATACGCCGTTGGTCGTCTGCTAGAGTGACATCTGCAGGAGGTTTGTGCTCAACACCAGTGACACTGGGATCGGAAAGCGAGGTCGAGGCGTCAGACGCGCAGCAGGGGTACTTTGCAAGCGCGAGTGCTAATGAGTAGAATGAGAATCTCGTGCTGTAATCGGACTTCAAGATCGCGGTACTTTGGATGTACCCGCCAGTATGTGGCTAGCGTAAGATGGAATGCAGAGTCACAAAAGAGGCCCTGTGCGCATTCGGATTGTCCGGAGGAGGTACCCTGCCGTCGCACATTCGCTAAAGATCAACGCTTTTGTTGGCCGCGAAGTGGATTCACAACCGAAACCCCATAAAAAGTCACATCTCCACTAAACGACCCAATATGGTCTCGTGGTGCAAAGAGGGTATCCTTGAGTGCAGAATTTGATGCATTGAACCATACAAGGGCAGTCAGACGATAGTTAATCGTGACAAGAACAACCCCTTGGCTCCATCACAAATATTCGAAATCGAATTTCCTACATAACCATTAGTTGTCATATTGTAAGAGAATGGTCTACTGCTGAGCTCACCTCCGTGAACTATGAGATGCTCACTGCTAAGGAAATTAGACCTTGTGTTACAACGCGTCCTACCTGGGCACAGACGGGATCATGGACAAGAGCACTAGGCACGGTATTTGAAGCAACAGAGAGGGGTGTCTGGGGCGGAAAGCGATCTGGTCTGATGCTGATGCCGCATACTCGACATGGAAACAGGTGAAGTTGTTGCGGAAGTCACGAAGGACGCCGGTGCTGAGATCTTGAGACATCGACCTGCCTAGTGATGTCGCACGACACATTGAAACGCGTCAACAGAGCATAATTTGTACAGAGAACAGGAAACCACTTATCTTGTCGTCGCCACGGGATAGAATGCCCAAAGTGAATGTCGTGCAGCGAGCTACCGAGTGTGTTGCACCGCCACCATTTGAATGTTTCTCAAGAAAACTCCTACCTCAAGGCCTCAACATCTTTGACGGGTGCTTTTTTGTGCTCCCATCATCCGCGAAACACGTAAAGATCAGGTTGAACAGGTACTTTTCCGTCGTTCAACCCCTTCGTCCCACTCACGGAATCGCCTGCAGCACGATCTTCCTCGACCACCCTCCGGGTATAAACACACGAGATTGAGGTCGACGAGCGTGAGTTTGGGCGGGCGCGCACTGAGCTGCGCGTGGTGTTTCCTCAGCTCAGCGGGGACGACTTCGTCCAGGAATTTGGTATCCTTGCTACTCACAGCGGACATCTACTCATCCGTGTGGGCGACGTTCATGCGCATGTATCAACGGTCGAGAGGCGACGTACGGGTTTGAACGAAACGCTGGTGGACCCGTTTACAATATTCCTTGTGCTTTCCGTTTCGCCAGTCATACCGCTGACATCTTCGGCCACAGTAATAGGCCATCCCCACACCGTTTAAACTGGCTCATGTGTCACTTCTGGCAGGATTGAATGCGTCAGTCAGCGGCATCGCGACGTATTGATTTGCGTCTTTCCTCAACCACAACTCCGAGCCTTGTACAACGTCTTTGATCAGATTCGAGATACGTCGGTACACAGTATACTCGAGAAGGATATCAAATAACACGACCACTTCACGATATGCAGGTAGCTGCTCCACAAACGGCAACAATGTCTCGCACCTGAGGAGCGATTGGGCGAGCCGAGTGCCTGTAAAGGAATGGGAACGCATCCAAGTCCCTACGAGAATTTCAGCTGTGGCTTTGATCATGCCCTGGCGCAAGAGTACGAGCTGAATTTTTAAACCCAAACACGGTGAAGATGTACGCAGCATAAATCCAATTCGTATGTATGCGAGATTTTGTGATCGAGATGGCAGATTGGGGCGGTGGCAATGAGCTCAGGCTCTGAGCAGGTTATCCTAGTCTAAGAAGTTTCTTATGCCGTTAAGCTCGAGCCGTATTGACTGCGATAGTATATCTATGCAACCACAGTTCCTCCGTACAATCGAGATATGGATTATCACGAGTGTGGCACACCCATATTTCATTGGCTCCCCATACACACCCGGTGCTCCTGTATTAATCATGTGACGGGCTGCCATCTTGAAGTGTGCATCCTGTACTGAGCCTTCTCGTCACAATTTGTATATTGTCACTTACTACCGTTGAAAGTCTGCCAGGGCCTTTCCTGTCCGCGGGGCTACGAGTGAACGGCATCATTCAGTACTATCGAAAAAGCATTCTGATCGACTCACTGTCGACAGTTGTCAGTTACATTAGCGATTTATTCATGATTTTGACGCTTACCAGGAGAATCACCATGGATTTGGGTGAGAGCATGATCAATATCAACGTCTTCCCTAAAATCTGTTGACGATCTGGAGCCATGTCCGTGGGGAAGGTACTGCAGGTTATTTGACAGTAAACAATGAGCGTCACCGAGACGACCCCGAACTCACTGCCAATGATCGTCAGTTGTATGGACAGTATCCAGTTAATTTCTACACGCACCTATAACGTCGGGATCGAATGAACTGCAGGTACCTGTCAGTGGTGGTGAGTGGTAGCCAGGATGGCCACCATATCCATAATCAAGCTGGGGAAGCTAAAGACAAGGCAATCTAGGTTACCAAAGAAACACCCGAATGAACTCACTGTACACGATCATCAATTGCGTGAAATTTTCATCTGAGTTTATCACTTACCAGTGCCAATGCCGTGGCTAGTGAGGGCGCCAGTGTAACCGCCGCAACCAGTGTCAGTGCCTTCGCCATGGCCGCTACCGCCATGGCCACTACCGCCATGGCCACTACCACCATGGCCACTACCACCATGGCCGCCGCGAATTTGCCCACCACTTTCATCTGTTGCAGGCGCGCTGGAAGAAGCAGCGGAAGAGACATCGAGATTGAGTAGAATTAGATACAAGATACTCCTCACCTGCCGCAACATCCCCGTTTTCCGAGTCTCGCACTCTTCTCATGGACAGCCGGGCTATCCACAAAGTAATCATCAACTGTCCAATCCGAGGCACTAATGGATCTCACCTATTTTTGATGTCATTCTGAAATTGCTCTAGTTGCCTAGTAGGCGGGATGAGAATTCATGATCAGAAAGCAGTGTACAATACATACTCTGCGCGAGGAGAAACAGCCCAAGAGGCATCCATCCGGGCGGGTGCGGGTGCAGAGGCGACAAAGGAAACGACACTCGAAATTATGAATGTGAGGAAAAAAGAACGGAAATACATCGCAAAGAGTGGTCAATGAACAAAAGGATAATCGGCCGTCAACGGCTGATGAGTTGAAGAATAGAGAAAGGGCTGGCAAAAGGCAAAGTAAGCACTATGGCTGGTACGAAATAAGTGGATACACTTACTAGCCAGTACCTGTGAGTGATAGACGAGAAAGCCAGGCCTTTATACCGCACGAATGCCAGGCGTCCAGTTGGCGGCATGGTCATGAAACACCTTCAAGTTTGCAGCGGCGTGAAACTACATGACTAGGAATAATACCATGTGGCATAGGAGATTTCGGCGCTTGTTTCGTCGCTTAGTTCTTGTTTGAGGATTTGTCGCAGTAATGGTTGCCGTCACTTTGCTGCACGCGTCCACCAAAGAGTCATGTGACGCAGGTCGACTCATGCCTCGGCGACCATAGCTACCTTTTATAAAAGACGAGCCTAACGTCCATGTACCCCAGCTCTCATCTGCTGTGTAATCAGGTTACTACCCAGTCCTTTTCGACAGTCTGAGAGTCCTCAACTCTTTGTTACGCAACCCGTGACCGTTCCTCTGCGACCTCACCGCCAAAGTTCAAACGATCAACCCAGATACTAATGCCCGGGGTACTTAGGTGAGGCGACGCTACCAGACCCAGAGAAGGGATGTATGTCAGAGACTCATACAACGTGATGCAAACCTTGATGTCGTTCTGCTCGGAGTAGTAGACCGAGGCTGACAAACACTTCTTATGTTCACTGTTTGTGTTAGAATGTTGCTAAGATACTGCGAGGGCGTCTGGGAAATGGCCGGCTTGGATGCAAGTAACATTGACCTAAACTAGTGGAAAATTACCGATTTTCTGGACACTGCGCTAACCCTTACATGCTATCGTGAGCTCAGACACCAGCTTGTCACAGAACCCGGCCTGCGCTGCAACGGTGACACTATGCAATGTTGTGTAATAGCCAGGTCAGACTCATTTGTTTGATCGCTCAAAATAATTGATCGATCACTGATCTACGTACTGTTACTAGCTCGAAACGCATGCTCGCCTATGCACACACGTTGCTCCGTGTACACCATATTCGAGATGAAGGAAGAAGATCCTGATCGGTTAATGGGATCCTATCCGCTCTAGGACGGTAGTCGCCATATTGTTACAGTCTTTCAGACGGGACATACAGATGAAATGGTGAATCAAAGTATATCAACATGTTACTCAAGGAGCATTGGCTGGAGGTTAACGGAAACCTGAGGGTGTTCATCATTGCAGGGGAGGACTGGTTAATTTTCCAACATCCCACCCGGCGAGAACGTGGTGCGCCATGCCCGCAAATCGTGGCGTCATGTATACTTCGACTGATAAGTCCCAATACAATCACTCTGTTTTTCAGGAATGAAATCAACTGGCAGCCCTATCCGTGTTGGCCTGGTGGCAACTCTCGCACATCGATGCAACCATACGTCGTCCACCACCCTGTAGGCTTAGCCTCACCATTTCCCAAATAAAAATTCAGCCGACTCACCATCCTCACAAGAACAGCACTGCAATGTGCACGACTCGCACAGATGCTGGAGATGGCATACGCCTTATCACTAGCCTGCAAACACAGACGTATGGCCACCTGAAAGTTGACCAGATATTTCTACAGACACATGATGGCGAGGTGGTCATCTTTCTTCAATGGATCCCAGTAAGTACTCACCGCTGCTGTGTGATAATGGGCGCATTATCCGCTTCGCTGACAAAATTACCGACACAGGGGATGAATTGGACCATTTTGGCACGAGAATAATTACTGCATCTCCGCGTGTACTAAAGGCAACGGAGGAGCCAATGCCCTCCATCTTCAGCTGGACCATATCCGGGATCGTAACCTCCAGCCACTCGACAGTTTTTGTGCTGATCATTTTACGCAAGGTATTGATCTCGGGAACTGCAAAAGGGGAAGAGCGGCTCGAACATGCAGTTACAGATCGCTTATCTGATTGTATTACATACATGTTTCATTTTAAACCGGCTGTGTTCAAAGGTTGTGAAACCTTGCTTTGGACTCCACTAGAGGCGAAACCTTTATGTTCTTCCTTGATGATAATTTCTCAGTCATCCTTTCATGGGAAGTGCATCTCTTTCTGTCCCTATCTGGAGCATGTTATTGTGAAACAGTTTCTGCAACAAATAGGGTGGAGTACACACCTACCTGATGCTCATCAGTTGTGTTTACCCGGGCCGTGTTTTGGTTACGGCAGAAAGGCGTAGCCTCTGCCAGACCTTGTAGAGATCCCGCTCGCAAATGAATGTGCCACCTGCCGCACTCCGCTTGGCGAACCTTTGCGGAGCAGAAGTCGCGGCATCCGTGCGACGTTCGATCAATAGATCCTGTGTGGCTGTGCCGTGACCTGACTTGATCCGAATCATCGATGAAGTGTTGATCGGAAAATGGGTGGAGGCATGGAGGGAGATTGGGTTTCTACGACCGGCGTGAGGTGTTCTTGATAGAACTACCGTATCCTGTGATGTTAGATTAGAGATTGGGATAACCAGTGAAAGGTTCATTAATTTCATTGTATATCATTGACTCTTTGTTACAACAGAACAACTGCGTTAGACTGTATCATAGTAGGTAGATCTGAGACATCGACCTGCCTAGTAATGCCGCACGACCCGTTGGAATGCGTCAACAATGCATAATATGTGCAGAGAACAGGAAACCATCCATTTATCTTTGTCGTTGCCACGGATACTGTATGGTAATGTTGCACCGCCACCGTTTGAATTTGACGGAGGTATCTTTGGCACTGGGTGCTTTGTTATGCTCCCCATCCCCGCGACACGTAAAGATCAGGTTGGATAGGTACTTTTCCGCCGCTCGACCCCTTCGTCCCACTACGATAAACGGAATCGCCCGCAGCACGATCTCGGTATAAATACACCAGAGCTTGAGGTCGACGGGGGTGAGTTTGTGCGGCCGCGCACTGAGCCGCGCATGGCATTTCCTCAGCTCAGCGCGGAAATTTTCGTCCAGGAATTCGGTATCCTTGCTACGCACAGCGGACATCTACTCATCCGTGTGGGCGACGTTCATGCGCATGTGTCAACGGCAGAGAGGCGACGTATGGGTTTGAACGAAACGCTGGTGGATCCGTGTACAACATTCCTTGTGCTTGCCGTTTCATCCGTGTTTGGCCGTTGACTCAGTGTACCCAGTAATACTAGGCATGGAGACACCTGGCTCACTTTAGCGCGGGCAATGCGACGGCGTGCCCGCCGCCACGACCACGACCACGACGAGGAAGATGCACGTGCAACGCACTGCGGGGTGCCCACCGCCATCACCGCGACTCCAACGAAGATGGCGAGGGGACGCGGGCAACGTGACGACGTGCCCCCGCCACTACCGCCGCCGCAACAACCGCGACCAAGAGGACGAGGGGGCGTGGCCAACGCGACCGCGTGCCCACCGCGACCGCGACGAAGAAGACGAGGGGGGCATGGGCAACGTAACAGCGTGCCCACCGCCACCCCAGGACAAGCGCAGTGGAGTGCCCGCCACCACGGCCACGATGAGGAGGACGAGGGGCCCGGGCAACGCAACAGCACGCCCACCGCTACCACAGCGACGAGGACGACGAGGCGGCTTGGGCAATGCGATGGCGTGCCCGCTACCACCACCACCGTGACGAGGAGGACGAGGGGCCCGAGCAACGCAACTGCATGCCCACCGCTACCACAGCGATGAGGACGATGAGGCGGCCCGGGCAATGCGATGGCGTGCCCGCCGCCACCACCACCACCACTACTACGGTGACTGCGACGAGGACGAGGAGCGTGGGCAGCGCAACGGCGTGCCTACTGCAACACTACCCCCCACTCCATAAGTAGCTAGA
>JBBPTV010000312.1:0-27678 GCA_038094275.1 Tubosaeta brunneosetosa | reverse complement strand
AAGCAACCCATGAAACAAATGCGTCCGTGTCCAAGTCTTACTTTTGAAGATGTCTGGGCCGCCATACTTTCTTTTCGGGCACCGTCTCGAACCCGTCCGCGTCCTTTTTGCTCTCGGGCAGCGGGGCGTGGGTTGCCGCAGGCGGGGGTGGGGGCAACCCCTGCTTCTCGCGTTCGATCTTGTCCTTTTCACGCTGGCGCCACCCGCCACCGCCGCCGATCTTGGGTGGGCCGTGCGCGACGGGCGACGGCGCTGGACTCTCTGCGCGCGCCGGTGCGGTACCCGCCTGCGGCACACGCGGCCGCCATGTTGCCTCGGCGGTGTTGCGCGGTGTCGCGACCGGTGCTGCTTTGCGCATGCGTGCCCGCTCTTCGGCTTCTGCCTCCCTCTGCGCCTTTTTGCGCGCGTCCTCGAGGGCAGCGGCGCGTTCGGCATCCCGTTGTCGACGTTGCTCTGCGGTCCGTTCTTCTTCCTGTCGTTTTCGCTCTACCTCGGCCTCCTCGGCCGCACGCCGTTCTACAACGGGTGTTTGTCAGCCACGCGTAATCAGGAAGATGCGAGAGGGACGACATACCGGCTTCGACCCTCAACCGCTCTTCCTCCACCTTGCGCGCAGCTGCTTCGGCTTCCTCTTGTTTCCTCATCTCTTCCTCCAGTCTTGCCGCATGTGCTTGCCGCCGCTTCTCCATTTCTTCCTCTATCTTTGTTTGCGCGGCTACCTTCCGTCGTTGATACTCTTCCGTGCGCACGACTAGTAGCCTCTCCTTGTGTAACGCAAATTCGTCCCGCATCCGGTTCAGCCGCTTCTTAGCCGCTACCGCCCGATTGTGTGCAGATAGACTGTTTTCTATCCGCGCTTTCTGGAGCGCTTCGAAGGTGGCGCGATCGGCAGCCTGTTGCTCAGCATAGTCTTGGGCGACGAGCGGCCGCTCTTCTTTGCGGAAGGCACGCTCGATGTGATCGATTCGCTTGGCCGCGATGCGCAACCGTTCGTTGAGGTCTTTTTTCTCCTTTTCCAATTGCTCAACTTGGAGGCGCATCAGTCGATCCTTACTCAAGTCCTCCATGTCCTGAAAACACATTCAGCACCCGACGACAACCAAGCATACCACGCACCGCCATCGAGAGCTGCAGGCCGCCTCGTTTGATGAGCTCCTGCGCGAGTTTCTTGGTTTCCTCGGTCCGGATCGTCTCGATCTCGCGTCGCGCACGTTCGATCTCCTTCTTCCTGGCATCCTCCTTTTCCTTCTGCTCTTCGACGAGCTTCTTGGCACGCGTGAGCTCGGCACGGCGTGATGCCTCCTCCTTTTCCTTGCGTACGCTCAACTCAGAGAGTAGCTCCCTGCGGCGGGCGACGAGTGCACGGCGGAGAGAGAGCGCACGGCGTTCGGCGTTGGCAGCCGCGACGAGTTCCCCAAACTGCGCCGCTTGCTTCGCGACGTGTTCCTCCTCGGAGAGTACTGGCTGCGGGTCAATGGTGCGCACGGCGTTGTGGAGCACTGTCGCGAGCGCGCTTAGACGGGTGCGCATGAGCTCGGCCGAGGAGGGCTGGATAGTCGTGTCGTACACCGCGGGGTAGCTCGTGCTCGGCCCTGCGGCTTCATCTGGGTGAGCAAAGGGTTCGTCAATGAAGAAGAAGGTGTCAGTGGCATGGTCGACTCGGATACGCAGTTCACCGCGGCGGGCGCAGCCCATACAATATGCCTCGACTTGTTCGGCGCCAAAGTCGCCGAGGGGCTTAACGAGCTCAAGCAGGGCGCTCACGCTGAGTGTACTGTAGACCTGGGAAAGTTGGGATAGAAGTCGGGAAAGGAGGGCACGCGAGAGGAGGGGGCGGTAACCCGCATAGGGTGTACCATCGGCGCAGAGGGCGGAGAGAATCGGCGCAGTAGAAGCGCAGAGGTTGAGTGGGTCAAACGAGTCTTCCAGAAGATTGTACAGCATCTTGATCGGGGTTGGCGAGGGGCGGAGGACGTCCCTTGAAAGCTGGACAGGGTCAATACAGGGGAATTGCCAGAAAGGAATGGGCTCACGGCGTCTTTGAGAAGGCCAGCCCGGGTGGGTGCCTTAGTAAGGCCGAGGAGGGCGGCAAGTCGTGTGCCCTTGGACCGACCATCTTCTTCGTCGCCATGCTGACCGACGGGGACGGCGAGAGCACTGACGAGTACCTGTCCCGCGAGACGACTCATCTCCTCGTCGGATCTACCTCCGATGCTCGTGACGATAGCATAATAGCGACCCCAGGCCGCGGCATGGTAGAGCGAGTTACCGCTGGTGAGGAATATCTTTGTAAGTTTTTCATAGTAATTGGCCATCATGGCAGGACGAGGAGCCTTCTTTGCCATAGTGAGAAGGTTGTGGACATCTTCCACGGAACGAAATGCTTCTTGCCAGAGCTCGAGCTCGACAGAAGTATTGAGCTGTGCAAAACGTGTGTCAAGATGGTGTTGGAGGATCTCTGGATCAGATAGATTGATCGAATGGGCTTGATGTGCGTATTTTGCGACATTGGACAGATGAAGACGGAGGGTCTCGCATAGGCGACGGAACTCGACCTTGCGCTGGTACTTGAGACAAAAGCGGAATGCCTGCTGGGCGACTTGCTGAAGAACGGCATGTGAACAAAAAGACATCGGAGCTGACTGGTCAGCTCACCTGGTATATTGCCTCTAACCGGGCATTGTTTTTGAGCGTCTCGAGGGACGTGCGGTAACTCTCCCAGAGAAACTTGAGCCAGGGGGTGACGAGAGCTCTATCGGTGCGATCCTTGCTCTGATCGCCGCTGACTGCACCGAGCAGAATGCTTTCTGGCGTCTCGCTTGCCTCGAGATCATCGACATCGACTGCAACGGCCTTGTCGGCCTTTTCCTGTGCTTCCTGGACCTTGGCGTCTGCAAGGGCGAGAAACTTTTGTATGACGACCTCGATGGAGGCGACGCTTGTATTTTGAGCGATGTTCTTGTACTGCATGAGGCCCTCCTTGGCTGTCCTTCCCTTGCGCATATCGACACAGAGCTCGACGAAGCGGACGAGGATGGGCTCGAGCGCTGTGAGGGGCGTCGACCTGAATCGCTTCGAGGTGAACATCTCCGAGAGCGACTGCAGCGCTGCATGAGTCTGCCCGACCGAAACGAGACCTTCTGCCTGCTTCAGAATCGCCTCCGGCTTTGTGAACGGCGCCATCGCAGCGACACAATTTCGTCAAAAATTAATTTTTCATCGGTATTCGACCATGTACACCCGTGAGAATTGTTTCCCTTTCTAAGCCCAGCGCTGCAATACCACGCTCCGCGCCAGACCAGCCTCGCTGATCGTCTCTCCGTCGTTCTCCAAAATTCGATTGGGGAACGCCGTCCCAATCGTGTACGGTCTGGCATGGTTCTCTGGGCCAGACCTACTTGACATTAGCATCTGCACGTCTCACCGGCGAAACACATACGCATTAATAAAGTTGCGGATGTCGCCGACAGTGTGCGTCAAATTCATCCGGCACCGTATACTGCATCGGGTATTAAGCAACGTCGACATCATGCCATGACACCTACCTCGTCCCGTCTGCCAATCGGATCTGTACCGTCGTCATCGGCTGAGATTGATCCACCTGGAACATCGCTGTCACGCTTGGCCTGTCCACTCGACTCTCAATTGCCACTGGTTCGGCGGTGAACGATCCTGGCATGCTCGCTGCAGGTGTCACACCCGGCACAGGTGACCCAAGTCGATTCCCAGAACCACCAAAGGGTAGTCTCTGCGGCACATAATCTTCTTCTGTCCGCTGGGACACGATCACTTCGACTGGCTGTCCCATTCTCACGTTCAGCACCGATCCAGGCGCCCGCCTACAGATACGTGAGTGCATGCGTGCGCGACAAGAAAACAGCGTGCCCCGTATTGATCTCCACCAACAACCGCTCGTTCTCTGGATTCTCATAACTGTAAAACTCGCCACCTTGGATACTAAACCCGTTGCGCCAAAAGGTGACGAAACGCTGCAGAACCTCTTCGTCGCCGTCGTCATCCTCTACAAAGGCGTAAGTCTACAATCAGAGAACAAAAAAAAATCACCTTGCTGTGCTTCGGGATCTGGAACAAACTGGCTGTCGACATCATCACCGCCAAGCGTATGCCCACCTCCCCTGAACGGTGTCGACTTGTCGTCAGCAGGCGGCTGAGACGCCCGTGAAGCAGACACCCTGTAACACAATCAGCCCTTACTCGTGCACCAACACATCTCACATACTGGGCAGCACGTCGGAGGATGTCTCGCACTATCCTGCCCCCTGGCAGGTTTTCGCGCGCATTCGGATTTTGCACAGAGATACCACTGAGGAACGGTCGATAGAGTACGAAATAGGAGCGTATGGGCGTACCTGCGCTCGCCACCCGCGAACCAGCTTTCGCCTTCGCGTGAAGGGTCGTCGTCGTCGTCATCGCGAGGGATCGAGCGCGACGGAGTTGCCGATGAAAGAGATGCTATCGTCGCAAATCTGCCAGCGCTGCACAAGCCATCAACACGGCTACTATGCAATGTGAGATTTGGGCGTCACCTGGAGGAAGGGCGGGAGTTCGGCGTGTTGCTGTTGCTGCCCCAGTTGCCGATGCGACCGATGCGTGGTGTAGAGGGTCTCCCCCACGTTGATGACGGTGGACCTGAGGCGGGTCCACCACCGAGCGTGTTTCTGCGTTCGCTGTCCGACATGTTTTCGTTAGAGATCGAAGCCCACGCAAGCGGACGTACCCAAGGCTTTCGGCTCTGTCCGAACACAGCCACTGCTATAATGCCCCCGATCAGAAATCATCATATACCACTGAACAAAACTAAATATTAATGTAAGGAGGGCCAAGAGGTTACTTATATCGTCGGGAGGAATAACTTACAGTTGCCGCTGAGTCGCGATTGTGTGCGTTGAATTTGAACACGAGCAGGATGGTACCAGCGTAGCAGAGTCTGGAATATCAGACTAGATTTTTGATATCTCGAGATCCATTGCACGGATGAAATATCAGGAAGCACCATGGAATAGTCGCGAGTGTACTTGGCACCAAGTATCGCTCACTACATGCCATAGTCAATTTCGTAGAAAATATCTAACACATCTGTTGGGGGCCCAGTAGCGTTGTTTCGGTGTCAGCATCGGGACATACTGTAGCAGACTTGCAGGACAAATGGACAGCACATGGCTAAATTTTATATTTCGACTTGAAGTGATACAAATAAAAGCCGAAGTTGGTATCACAGATCACCCCGGAAGGGTACGTGCTTTAAATGTTATTAGGACACAAAGCCCAGTCTCGCTGTTCTGTATATTTTTACGGCACCTACTTGCGGGGATACAGACAGTCCCCGAGACGTGGAACAGGCAGATCCAGATCTTCGGGACTGTGGCGGATTTCTCCCGGAGTACAGTACCAGAGGGAATTCTGACGCAGGATAAAGAAAACAAGCTTAGACCCGAGGAGATCAAGGTGCTGGTGGAGAATGGGAAAAGGTGTGGGGGGCAAGAAAAACATCTGTCCCGACAAAGCCAGCACAACGCTCTCGCCATCGGCTCCATCTCGCAACATCTCACCGTCATCCTTCCTGGTCCTATGGTACTGTTAGATATGTTACCAAGAGTGGCGGAGAGCTGCGTGTACCACATGGAAGCCTGAGCACGAGCAGCAAGCAAAAAATTACAGCATTCACTTTCAAATCGACCCTTGACATATTGTCGAGGTACATTCATTTCACTATGGGAGGGTCGTTGGCCAGGTAAAAAAATGCGACGCGTTGCGGTTCGGCCTTGGTATTGGTACCTTGTGCGGGTCAGAATACTTCATTCAATACCACCTGACCGGAAGCGTTCTGCTCAAGGCTATTATTCAATACCAGTACGCGTCTAAGAAAGAAAGCAGGCATACCCACGACTCGTTGACGCGTCTCATCCGCAGGAGACGACGTGTTCTGAGATCAAGTCTGAATAAAACACCAAAGATAAGAATGTATACCTGTCCCATTCTCCGCTGTACCATTTAACGGTGCATTTGGACATAGAAGTTATCTAACTTGGACCCACGGAATGGCTCACTTGCTGGAAGCCTACAGCAATCTCCGATTTAAAACGCAAGTACATCGTCCAGACATCTTCTGATGGGCCTCTCTATTCTCTCATATTCTGCAGTTGGTTGTAAAACTGCCTTTAGGTCTGTGCATCAACACAGTCTAGTTTCAGTTATCGTTCTAAGCCAACAGAGTCGACGGCTTCGCCTTCCAGGATCTTTGATTAAATTTCTGCCTACTAACAGCAGAGTCGCATTTTTCCTGGTCTGTTGGTACTACACCTGCCAAAGTGAGCGTTTTCTTCTGCGTGGTCCTCCTGACGACGAAGATGCACCGGATACGGGTGTTTCTCCATCAGCCGTACTAACTGGATAACGTCTTCGTATGTATTTCCGCCTCGTCCCTGAGTTACCTTTCGTGGCCCGTCCGTGTCTGGTGTGCCGCCGCGATGAGCACGGCGTTCGGTAGAACGACGCCTCAAACGAGCCTCGGGGTAACATTCGATCAGTGTTAGGTGATAGCGGGACTATATGCGTCAAGGGGTGCCTGCAGAATCGTCTCCGTCCGCAAGCTCAAAAAAAAAGAACATAAACCAAAACGCCGTCGAGTTGCTAGATTGTACGATCTCCGGTCGAGGTATAAAATCGCGCTGGGTATCGTGCTTAACACCCACAGCCCACAGCGTTGTTTCTTTCATCGAACGTACCACTCACCTCGTCCAACCTCATCATGTTTGTTTGCGCATCTACTCTCCTCATCGTTATCGCTGCCAGCGTCATGGCGGTCCCCCAGACCTCCAGCCAGTGCGACAATGGTTCTGTTCAATGCTGCGATGAGACCCATGATGTTCGTCTCTCTGTCCCCTCCGTCCGAGTTCGATACTAATGTCTTGGAATCACACAGCCGAGCCTTTATAAAATGCCCTTTCCCTATCAAGGTCTCATCGGCACAGGGTGCACCGGCGTGGTGTCTGCTTCTGAATGCGATCAGCAGGCTGTTTGTTGCAACAACAATGACTTTGTGCGTTTCCACCTGACTTGTGCGTGGTCGTAAGACGAACTCCTGATGGTTGTCGTTGCTAGACTGGTATGATCAACGTCGGCTGCAATGCCATCGACCTGGGCTTGTGAACCCCGCCGGTGATCCATTTACTTGGCATAAAAAACTCAGTTTTGGACATCTTGAGACTGCGTACGGACAGCAAAAAAGAAATATATATCTAGATTTTGGACATGGTAGCTCGAGGTGGGGTCGCCTGTGTAGATAGCTCTTACACTGTCTTCAATGGCATATGTGTGTTATAGCCCTATACACCGCAAGAAGCGCGCCGGTGTCCACTAAGTTCACTCAACGCGCAACCCATGCATGCAAATTAAAACGCATATAATACCCTCAAGCAGAGATGCACGGGGTAACAAAGTGCGTGAATGAGAGCATTGGTAACATGGACAACAATGACGACAGAAATCCTTAAACACGACGAGCTCGACAAGCAACGGGCACAGCACCCCCATCCGGCGCATACACAGAGGGGGGGCAGAGAACTAGTGTTAGACGAGCGCGAAACAATCGACGCACAATTTTCCATCGCTGCCAACCTCCGAGCTCAGCAACTGTAGATGCAAACTGGAACTTAAGCTACTCACTTGGGCACGCTCTCGACACAGCACGAACGACACACAATGCGTCCACAGCCGGGGACGATGGATTCCAAACATTCATGGATAGCCCCGTGTGTGGGTGTGGTATCATGATGACACTCCAGAGTCATCTCGCCGCCGTCCGGGTCAAAATCGGCATCTTCTTTATCGGTAGGGGCCTTTTTACGCTTGGTAGCCGAGAGGGAGACACCACCGTTCATCGTGGCGTAGCTGAGACCGAGCGCGATACGCTTTGGAGAGGCAGGTGCCGTGGTCGGAGAAGGCGAGCGTGTGAGGGCGGGAGTGGGCGGGAAGGACGACGGACGTGTGTACGATGTACATGTGCGCGCGCAGATCGCGCAGGTCGGGGCGGTACACCTATGCGGTGATCGCAATATCAGCATGAGGATCATATGATTGGGCCCGCCGACTGACGGGGTTACCCAGGGTAAAACAAAACTTGAACACACCTTGAACACGTTAAGGGTCCCGCCACACCGGGTCGAATCGCCGTGGAGAGCACGCGGTAGCACGTCGAGCACGAAAGCCTTGTACATGGGGATATTTCATTTGAAGTGGAAGCAACGTTGGAGTTATCCGTCAGCGCTCGACCTAGATGGAAACCCGAATCGAGAACATGATTGAGTTTTCTGCGCTTGAAAACGCTGGGTTTTCGAGTGGCCGGGGATGCACACGCGGACGTCGAGATACGCATGTCAAAGTGGGTCTGCTCCTGGCTATTCGACCTCGGTTCGATGGCGGTTCGATGGCGGTAAGGGTAGAGCATGCCACTTCATCATGTGACCAAAGCATTGCAATTGTCAAGCCCCTCAACATTTGTTTTGTCATGTATGCAACATCATGCATCATGTCCTTGCTGTCTGTGTCATGGTTACTGTATCTGATTTGGCGGGCGAGGCCGGGCATGCAAATAGTGTTGCCGCGACGAACTTGTTGAGGGGCCAACAACTTGAATGAGGCGGAGGCAACGGTGTGTGCCATGAGACGGCGTGGACGATGCGGGTGTCCCCTGTGTGGCGACTGAGAGGTTCACCGGGCCAGTCACCGCAGAGAGGTTGAGGTCAGACTAGTCATCGTTATCATTGTGGGCGTGAGTGAGGGTATGGGCATTGATATATGCACAACAGAAAGCTCGCCCCTAGCCATTACAGCCCAAAGTTTGAGCGATGCCTGCAAGGCAAGGTAAACTAAATTATGTAATCAACAACTTCTTCGTGTTCGACGACCACGGCTTCACTGTCAGAAAAATGTCGCAAGAAAAAGCAAACCCGTACCTTGCGCACCTGTCGCGGGGTCATACTGGCGTTGCAAAAGCTTCTGAGAGCGAACCGTTATTTGGCTTCCTGCCACGCAAGGTGAAGGCTAGCCAAGTCCGTGCTGCGTTGGTGAGATTGGTTGACCAGTGATCGCAATTCGAGTTCACATACGTCAATGTTTTGCAGGAGCACGATTTGAATCCCTTCACAAAGTTACCGCATACACCGCAATACAAGCAAATCCTAGAGGTCCGAAAGAAACTACCTGTCTATGCGAAAATGGGTGAATTTTTCAAGATGGTGCGTCAATTGATTTTCCATTATTTCGAGCATTTTGAGGGCGTGACGAAATTTCTTCGAGACTAATGGTACGTCTATAGTTCAGCGAGAACCAGATTATCGTTATGGTCGGCGAAACTGGCTCTGGCAAGACTACGCAGTAAGTCAATGGCCAAACACTTTCTTATCCATCTCTTTTAAAACCACGAACTTATAGTCTGGTCTCTTTTCAACAATAGAATCCCCCAGTTTGTCGCATTCTCCGACCTACCCCATACTAAAGGAAAAATTGTGGCCTGTACCCAACCACGGCGTGTTGCTGCCATGTCGGTTGCGAGGCGTGTTGCAGACGAGATGGACGGTAAGTCATTACTCCTGATGCAATTGGATCATATTCACTTACGTTTGGTGTACATGTTGGCACGATGCAGTTCAGCTCGGGCGCCAGGTCGGCTATTCAATACGCTTCGAAGACATGACAGAACATGGCACCACTTTCCTCAAGTACATGACGGATGGCATGTTGCTCCGTGAGGCCATGAATGATCCAAATCTTAATCGTTATTCAACCATTATTCTGGATGAGGCCCACGAACGAACTCTGGCCACCGATATTCTCATGGGTCTCTTGAAGTCGCTCGCTAAAAAACGTCCCGATCTCAAGATTATCGTTATGTCTGCGACTCTTGACGCACTCAAATTTCAAAAATATTTCGCCATTAATCAGAGTTCCGCGCCGTTATTCAAGGTGCCTGGGCGTACACATCCTGTCGAAGTCTTTTACACGCAGGAGCCTGAACCGGATTATGTCGAGGCAGCCATTCGGACGGTTTTGATGATACACCGCGCGGAAGACCCAGGTGATATCTTGCTATTCTTAACCGGAGAGGAAGAGATCGAAGATGCTTGTCGCAAAATTAAGCTCGAGGCTGACGACCTTACTAACCAAGACCCGGAGTCTGTCGGCCCCCTCGTCTGTATCCCCCTCTACTCGTCCCTTCCCCCGCAACAACAGCAACGAATATTCGATCCCCCTCCAGCCACTCGGGCGCCTGATGGACCCCCAGGAAGGAAAGTAGTCGTCTCGACGAATATCGCAGAGACGTCTTTGACTATCGATGGCATCGTCTATGTTGTCGATCCTGGCTTTTCTAAGCAAAAGGTGTATAATCCACGGATACGAGTTGAGAGCTTGCTAGTGAGCCCAATATCGAAGGCTTCTGCCCAGCAGAGAGCGGGACGCGCTGGGCGAACACGGCCCGGAAAGTGCTTTAGGTTATATACCGAGAAGGACTTCATGTCCGAGCTCGAGGAGCAAACACATCCGGAGATTCTCAGGAGTAACTTGGCAAATACTGTGTTAGAATTGGTCAAGGCAGGGATCAAGGCATGCGTGTTCATCGATGACTCTGTGCTGTTGCTCATCCGTTTACTTCTAGGATCTTGTAAGATTCGACTACGTAGATGCTCCAGCACCGGAAACGTTGATGCGTGCTCTGGAGTTGTTGAACTATTTAGCGGCCTTGGACGACGACGGTAATCTCACTGCGCTTGGGAGTATCATGGCGGAGTTTCCGTTGGATCCTCAGGTATGCCCTTTGATGCTCCCCAAGAGCTGTCGTTGACGTCCAACTTAGCTTTCAAAGATGCTTATATGCAGCGCCGAATTCCAGTGTAGTAACGAAATTCTGACAATCACGGCTATGCTGTCAGGTAATGTTTGTTCACTATTATCCCTTGAACAAGTTCTCATCTTAATTTTCCAGTGCCGAGTGTATGGCTTCGACCGAATAATCAGCGGAAAGAGGCGGATGCTGCTAAAGCTATGCTTACCGTTCCAGATGGCGATCACTTGACTTTACTTAATGTGTACAATTCTTACATGCAGAGTAAGCCTTGATCGTGGTTTTTCTTCTCTGGAGCGTTTACGTTTTACGCAGACAAAATTGATAAAAATTGGACTTGGAATAACTACCTTTCTGCCCGTGCACTTGCCCAAGCCGAGAACGTCCGCCTACAGCTGGAGCGGACAATGGAGCGGTTCGAAGTAGCCATATTATCAACTGCAGAGGAGAGAAAGAGGAACGCCAACATTAGGAAAGTATTGTGTAGCGGCTTCTTCATGCAGGTCGCCCACAAGGAGGGTGATAAGGGTAACTATTTGACGGTCAAGGACAATCAAGTACGTCGTGCCTGTTTAATTTTTTTCCTCGGATTGACGTTACGATAACCCAGGTAGTCGGTCTTCACCCCTCTTGTGGTCTGGACACACAGCCAGAGTGGGTCATATTCAACGAGTTTGTTTTGACTACAAAACATTACATCCGGACGGTGACGGAGGTCCGACCGGAATGGTGAGTATCATGCCTGGTCTACTTGGCGTTGGTTCTGATGAGGGGTTCACAGGCTACTAGAATATGCCCATGTCTACTTTGACCTGACAACTTTCTCGGATGGTGAGACGAAGAGAGCTTTAGAACGTGTGGCTATTAAGAAGGCGAGCAAGTTTCGGCGTGTCGAGGAGGAGGTGGGGCCTGTCAAAAAGAAGCAGAGAAGAAAAGGTCCTTGATGTTCTTGGCTTATGCCTGCTCAGGTGATAATAACTTTTTGATGTCTAGTGTGAGTTTAGCTGCACTTATTAGATGAGTGTTACCTTCATACACAACTAGTAGTCTGTAATCATTGTGATCCAGTTCTATTGGCTACTGGTATTTCTAAGATCAAGTGACAAACAAGCCCAATGTATCCTGTATCATTAGCACAGTGAAACCACATAACCTCATGTCCAATATTAGGATATGGAATGATGTGGGCTTTTCATTGCACAGTGTAATATGCTGTGCCAACTCCTAATCCCCAATGACCAAACTCTTTAGCAACTCTGATGAGTGGTCACCTTCAAATGCATCACCTGACTTTACCACATGATATGGCAGATTGGTCATTCCAAGGGGCAGAGCTGGAATTACAGCCAATTAAGATATGAGGGTGGATCAAGAGAAGAGTGATCTGTTATTATATTTGAGTTTAGAGGGACTTCTTCAATAAATACAGGAGACAAGCTGAGTGGCTTAAAGTACACCAAGCTGGGAGGTAGAATATTAATGATGAAACTAATGTGATAGTGAAGACATGAAAGGGAGAGAGAAAGAACCAAGTGTGAAAAAATGATTACTGTGAAAAATAGGAGAAGGGAGTGGCAGAGTGGCCAGTTCTCAGTGATTGCTTGCCAAATTCTATAGCAATGTGACTGCATGCTGTATGTGAATGCTGAGCATTCAATATATAATTCAATTGAAGGTGGCCTGATTAATACTATAGAGTATAAATGTCCAAAGATATCTACCACAGTCTAGTATGTAAGAAACTTGATCATCCATTGAAAGCACCAGGAGCAACATCAACTCCAAAAGTGCTTTTTGCAATACCTCTCATAGTCCTTTCCAGTTCATCTTCAAAACCAGGCACTGACTTCCCCAATATGTGTTGACCCCATTGGTGTACTTTAGTCATCCAGAAAGCCATATTGATGGATAGCATGACACCATGAAATATGAGATAGTGCCAGTACTCCCTTGCATGTTCCATCAATGTGAGATTTGTAGAGGTCATTAGTGATTCTGAAGCCCAATATCCAGTGATTCTGATATGATTGACAGGAGAACCAAACACCTGGTTGTTACCTATGGCAATACAAGTCAGACATGCATTCTGATGGAGACTGTGGGAACACAAACCTTGCACAATTCTGGTTTGTTGTTCCATCCACATTAGCTAATGTCTTAAATGCCAACAAGGTCAATACTCACCTCATGTTCCTTCCAAGGAAAATGAGTTCCTTAGGCATTTTATCTGTGTCTGTCAAAAACTGTTTTAACTTTGTCTTCATCTGCACGCTCTGTTCATACTGGTTCAGCTCCGGCGCTCCAGGTTCATAGTCATCTCCCTTCCGGGCCGACTTTCTTCTGTTATATCCCATGGGCCGCATCAACGTCGCGCTTGCAAACAAATCTGGGGCACCAATACCCCACGATGTCGTCACACGCTCGATCGCAGCCCAGTCGGCTGCCAACAAGCCTCTCCATAACGTTGCATATTCCCTTCTGAACGACTGGTTGACACGGACATACAATCCGTGGTCAAGCAGCACCAGTTGCGCGTATCTAGGATCTGAAGGATGTGGTCGAACGATGATGTTGCCTGGATGCGGATCACAATGAACTTATCCCCAGCTGAACATTTGTGCGCTGAATAACTCTATCATGGTTTGCATGATATGCTTAACGCCGCCTTTCAACCGGACACCCTCTAGTGAGGGTGGAGCCTTGAAATCCGACACGAGGGTACCCTGGCTTTCCTCCCCCATTAACCTTTGAATTGCTGCACGATTGCTGAACCGCACGCCATCGATCCATTCAGCAGTAAGCACCTTCTTTGTCGAGTATTCAGTGTACACCCTGGGGATATGCACCTTGCCAACAAGACGAGGCTCCGCGGCGATAAACTGGGCAGTAACACGCGCGTTCTCTGCTTCTTGCACGAAATCCAGCTCCTGCCTGAGATGGTTATTGATGAAATCTGCATACGTCACGGACGTTTCACCCTCGACATTAAGCTGAATCGGAGAAGGGCCGTATCAACAGCAGAATACACTGGCAAATCGAACATCCACTTTTCGAACATCCACATGGCCACGCGAAATGCGCCGAGATCCCATTCGATCTGTTTGGATACGTCTGGCCTTTGGATTTTGACCGCGACCCACTCGCCAGTTTTAAGCTTGGCACGGTGGACCTGGGCGACGCTGGCACTAGCGATTGCTTCCTGTTCAAATACATCAAAGATTCCATCAGGGCCTGCGGGAGGGCGACCAAATTCGGATCGGAAGACGGATAGAATGGCGGAATAGGGTATCTGTGGTGCATCATCAAACAAGCGGGCGAATCTGTCCTGAATTGGGCGTGGCAGTAAGGGTGAATTAGCACCGATGGCTTGACCTGGAAGATAGATTTGGCGTCAAAGAACCATGGTATTTTTGTAGAGGTTGCGCACCTATTTTGACGTAAAGACCGCCATTGGAAGTGAAGAGATTGTACATCCTGTCCGCTACGCGTGCATGAAGTTGTGGTATCTGATCAGCTTTGTCGGGTTGAAAGTTGAGTTTGTAGTCTAGGGATATCATGGCGCACTAAGGCAAGAATGTCGTGATGAGAATCAGTGGAATACTACTTGAGGCTGATATGAAATAGGAGTGTATGTCAAATTAATGTAATCTGAACAGTGACACTTCTGATGAATCGAATGTGAATGGAGCTCGTCGAATGTGCGTGGAGGGCACACGAAGTTCAAAATTAACGACCCAATAGGAGTCCTAAAAATCAACGCAAGAAGGTACTCATTGTCCAAAGAGTGCGAAGATTCCGTCCCACCGCGGAGGCATTGAATTTGTAATCGACGAAACACAGGATTCCGAGGGTAATTGCCATGTAGGCAGACCGTGTACCGAACCTGCGCCACGACGAATGGTTGCCCAGATGCCATGAGAACGGTGACTCCGTCGAAAAAGACTTGTGATGGAGACGGAACGCAGGGGAGTTCGCGGGATATGAGGGCAATCGCCTTTGGAGGCCAACCCGGGCCAAACGTTGAAGAAACATGTTGAAACTGGACGGAGACAGGCCCAACTTGTATTTGGGAGCGTGCGCCGAGGTGACGCAAGTCGTCGGTTCGGATGTGTTCCGATTGGATCTGGATGGCCGCTGTTGAACCGGTTCAAGGTGACGGTGATCGACGCGGGCGAACCGACTCTGACCAACGCGCCCGACATACCCTTGCCCCCAGTCCTGTACAGTACTGCTATGCCGCTTGCCGTACTATCTGCTCAGTGGCGTCATCTTCTTAGAAGCCAGGTCAGTCTTGTTTAACCGGTGATCCTTGGAGTCATCTACCGTACAGCATCTTCTACCTCTTTTGAGCGAGTTCCGCTCATCTACACATGCTCAAGTCTTGTTAGATATCCGCTGCGGTGTTTCAGCGTTGCGGCCGTGTGGGGTTTACCTAACACGTATGACTAATTTCCTAGACCTTATTTCAGGGCTGACCGCTCCTTCGCTTGACTTCCAATCGCTTGCCCTCGAATGGTACCCACTCCTTTACATTCCCCACAATCTTCTCGCCTCATCCTCACCCTCTTATCGATATTATCGCAACATGTGCCCAGTATCTTTCGCGAACTTGGCGGGACCGACATCGATCCCACCATCTTGCACACCTACGCCAAACGCGCTCAGTCGACTCGTTCTTCTCCCAAGTTCATTGTCTTTGCCTGTCTCATTCCAGTGCTCGTGTTATTGTCCGGTGTTTTTGCCGGTCTGACATTAGGCTACATGAGCTTGGACGAGACCCAGCTTAACGTACTCAGCATCAGCGGTACTCCGTCAGTGCCTTCTCACCCATCTTCCTCTGTGGCCCCAGCTCATCCACCCCACAGTCAGCAAAAGGAGTACGCCGCAAAGATCAAACCTATCCGTGAGAACGGTCACCTTTTACTGGTGACCCTCTTATTGGCCAACATGATCGTAAACGAAACGCTCCCCATTATTTCCGACCCCGTTCTGGGTGGAGGTGTGCAGAGTGTTGTCGTCAGTACGGTCCTTATTGTCATGTAAGTCCTGGTCTTTTCTTAAAATGTCTCACCGGAGCATCGACACGTGGAACTCCACGTTTTGCATATTTTGTGTCTAGACTTGGCCTAAATTTAATTCCGGGCTAATCTGTTTGACAGCTTTTCGGAAATCATTCCGCAATCGCTTTGCACTCGTCACGGTCTCTATTTGGGTGCGAAAATGGCTGGTTTCACTCGTGTTTTGATCTACCTCTTGGTTCGTTCCCTGGTCATGACATATCGGACTTTTCCCCCGCGCAGGCTTCTAACACGCGCAACGTAATAGGGGGTAGTGGCCTGGCCCGTCGCGAAGCTGCTCGAATTCGTTCTTGGACCCCATCATGGTATCATCTATCGAAGAGCAGGTTGGTACTCACCCGATATATCGAACCGTGTTAATATTTTACTACAGAACTGAAAGAGCTAATCGCAATGCATTCGTCGACTTCTGCACATGGCGGTGACTTGAAAACTGACACGGTCACCATCATAGGTGCTACTCTTGACCTGCAGGAGAAGGTCGTGACACAGGTAACCAACTGTGTTCCCCACCTCAATGACATCTGACATACGAACAGGCCATGACGCCTATCGCCAACGTCTTTATGCTCTCCATCAACTCCCAATTGGATTACGAGACGATGAAGAAAATTTGTTTGACCGGTCACAGTCGTGTGCCCGTGTACGAGGAGGTAGAAGTTGCCGTAGACGCCGCGGGTCGTCTGGAGAAGGTTAAGAAAATCATCGGCATCCTTCTCGTCAAACACGTACGCCCCAACTTTCTAGCGTTGTCAACTGTCTTAACCCTGCCGTCAGTGTGTCATGCTAGATCCGAAAGGTAAACGAACTACACCCACCCCTAACGTATGCATTTCTAACCCAAACTATTGCCTAGACGCTGTCCCTTTGCGCAAGATCCCGCTAAACAGAGTTCCTTTCGTGCCGAATAACGAACCTCTACTCGGTATCCTTGACAAGTTCCAAGAGGGCCGTTCTCACATAGCCATCGTTTCTCGCATTAGCGTAGAGAGAGCTGCGTCTGTCAAGGAGGTCGCAAAGCGCACTCTTACACAGCGTCTGCGCCACAGCGTTGGGATCAGTGATTCTAGTGACTCTAGTGAATCAAGCGACGACGAGGAACATCCGAAACCTAAGGAGAGCGCGAAAGACCGGAAGGACAACTCCAAAGGTGTATCATGGTCCGATGATCCTGAAAAAGAATCGACAATACAAAGTGACGCCGCTACCGAGGTTAACAGTGTAGAGAAAGAATTCCGTCGAGTATCCATCGCGAGGAACAGCATCCGCTCTAGGCGGTCTCAGCGTCGCAAGATTGATGTTGAGGCGGGGCTAGCGCAAGGAACGGGAATGGGTGACAATACCAAGGATAAGCAGATATTAAGGTTACCAAAACCAGGGACTGGATTGGAACAAAACATGCCCGCTGACGCTCTTTTGACCAAGAAAGATGCAAAAGGCTTTCTGCAGGGTATTGATCCCGCCATAATGCCACTCGGTATCATTACTCTCGAAGACGTGCTTGAAGGTAGAGCCGGACTTTTATTCATTCGTTACCGGCTCTGACCTCTCTTCCAGAACTTATTGGTGAAGAGATATATGACGAATTCGATTTCGAAGCTGCTAACGGAACTATATCATCCTTCGTTCCCTCCGAGCATGCTAATATTAAGAGCTTGTCCGAAACTGAACCACCCAGTGTTCACCCTCAGGTTAACGAAGCTTCTGACACAAGTCTTATTCTCCGGCCGCTCAACACCCACGGTCTATACTCTTTACGCTCGATCAGTGCCCCTCCGAGCCCTCGCAGTCGCAGCAGAGCTCCATCCATGTTTTCTACGCCTGGCCAAGCAACCCGATCAAACACCACTAGTGCTACCCCTACGCCAGCGGCTGTCATTCGAAGCTCTGAAGCAAGCGCGGCGACGTCTCATGCCACTAACGAGCCCGAGATTACAGGAGAAATACCAAAGGGACCCAACCATTGCACCATTGCGTCTGAAGCTATCGCTGATTCTGGTCTTCCTCAGTCCACACCTGTCGGGAAACGTCCCGTCAGCAGCTCCGGTGCCCCTTCACCATTCATCACTTCCATAACCCCAGTCGCTTCGAAGCCCGCCTCTCCGGCATCTTCTCTTGAAGCCATTCTACTGGACAGGAAGCGTCGTTTGGCTGCGGCCGCAGCCGCTGGCAGGGACCCGGGTTCTAATGTTCCGCCTTCCCTTCCAGCAACGGGCGACAACCATGACGGAAGGGCAGTACCAGCGATGCGAGCACCGATTGCGACCCCCAAAGGCACAAGTAAATTCAAGAGTAGTCCCCTTGGAGGCGGCGAACGGGCACGTGTCGTCATAGCGGAGAAGGTTAAGCAAGATATCAAGGGTCAGGAAAAGGATCTTCGTATACCTGAAGAGATGAACAGGACCGGCCCGGACAAGAAAGAGGACGACTCTGGTTACTTATAGCATTAGCCACGGGAGCCAGGGCTCCCGTTGGACGCTCTTGCAGATATAAGGTTTACACCGTTACTTGCATCTTTTTCTTACTGTTTCCGTTCTTTTTCGTGAAGCTCTCCACTGAGCTTCACCGTTTGCGTATGCTTTCTGCAGTGGCGTGAACTATACCGATCTACTGCTTATGTATCGTCTTCATGTTTTCTTTTCGAAAAGCGTTTCCTGGATTATATCGAATGCAACGAAGCGTTCAACTACGGGACTCAGAGGATGTTCGATGAACGTCACCAGAATGGTCAGGCTACTCGTACGCATTCAAACCAAATTCAAACTCTAAAGTTAATGTACCTCTACATCTCGTCCGAGGACCGTGCTACGTAGTCCGTCAGTTAGTCTTGCCTCCATACCAGAACCCCTCTGCACACCTTCCTTCATTTCCAAACCGACGCCATTCAGGCCGTCCAAAACTGCATGATACAACGTCTCCTCTGTAGGTCCTTGAACGCCCCGCCCAATTACCCGTTCATCCAATATTGCTAGTGTGGCAAACGCCACAGGCAGACCAACGCACCGCGACATTGCAGATGCGCGTGCGGTGCCGTATGATACTAATGAGGATGTGTAAACTTCCGTTTCGTCTGGGGCGCCTGCAGTGTACAATACAGACGACGGAACAACAACGAACTCGTGCGCAAGCACGACGAGGTCACGTTCTCCCGGTTCGTATTTGAGCTTGTGCGCGAGCACGGCGGTAAGCAGGTCAATCGGTGCGCGGGGTTCCGTTGGCAGCGATGGCAACGCGCGCGCTTGCGTGAACGCCGCTCGACTCGGACCCGGGCCGTTAGCAACTGACGGAGACGGGGCGATACCGAACCAGTGGAGAGCATCCCACACGTGTTCACGGCGCCGCTGGTCTGGAATGATGCCCGAGAGCGCCGCAGCAAAGGAACGGGAGTCCGTGGGGATGGCATTCTCCCCGATTTTTCTCGCCAGCGTGAGGCGGGCAAGATCCGTCCAGGACTGAGGATAGACGCACGACGACGAGTCCGCGTCCAGCAGCCCGATGAGCTTGAACGAATGCATGAGATCAGAGAAACCAGGATATCTGTGCATACAATTGAGATGCCACGGTCGCGAGATGTGTACAGCCATTAGCGTACCTGAGGGTACCTCGCAAGACTGTGCGCAGTTCATCCACTTTCCCGAGCCCGTAGGTACCCGTGTATGGGAGACTGTCCCTGTTGGCGATGCCCTCTAACCTCAACACATTGGAGATAGGAACATCTGGAAAGTGGTGTCTCAAGATGTCTTCCCCCGCGATCTCCATGACCTAAGAACTCGAGTTTGAGAACATGAATAACAAATGTATCGAATGTCACGCGTACCTCTCCGTTGAGCTTGAACCGAGCACCATTTAGTGCAGCATTGAGCACGCCCCTTGGGCTCCAGCTAAATTTGTATCCCAACGGGACGTCGGAAGCCTCCGGAGCGGGGAGACCACCGCAAAAGGACGTAAATGACACGACCCGTTTGTTCACTTTCTCGAGCTGTCTGAGCAATGAGAGTGCCGAACAGTGATCAATACCTGGGTCCAAGCCAATTTCGTTTAGCAATATGATATCGGCGGATTCCGCGCTGAGGTCAAACCACGGTGAGCTCCCGAGACGAGCGTTTGATAATAATGAACGTACCGGTCATGCAATGCACGCATAGTAGGCGATATATATGATGCTGTGACCATGTGTTTACCGTGTTGGATACATAGCTCGGCGATAGATGGATGGAACGACACAGGAAGAAGACTATCGAGCTATTTGAGCACCCGGAGCTTGTCGTCAAGGTTGACCCACCTGATGACAATGTCCGCATCCCCAACAAGCCGTGAAAGCTTCTGCTTATCCTCTGCGTCGAGCAGACACGCGCTAGCATTGGACAGGCCACGGACAACATCCTCAACTTCTGTGCGTGAGTTGCTCGCTGATGGTTGGACGCATTGATTGCATAGTTAATGTACGGGATAATGCGTTAAGTTCATGAATGGTAGAATACAGGTACAAATGGATTACTGACCGACAACCAACTCCACATCTGAGCGTTTGCAAAGCTCCTCCACGGCAGGTCCGGCAACCATCCCACTACCAAGCATAAGGACTTTCTTCTTCCTCACGGCTCCCCCCAGCTTGGTGGCAGACCGTCGCCATTTGTCAAGGGGATCCTCCAACCAGGTGTGGACTCCCTGTAGTTGACCATTCCTGGCGACAGTCGCTGTCCTCAGAGAGTCAGAGTATCCCTTCTCTACAGATCGACCCTGGTATTCTCGGATCACAGTTTTCAAGTATGGCATTAATACCCGACAGAAATGTTCCGACGCATCCAACGGTAAACTCGATGGGAGAATGTCCACAGACATAATTTGAACGCTTGGAAGGTGGGTCGGAAGCGTTGAAGGGCGATACTTGAAGAAGGGTTCTGATATCGTAGATGCGCGAGACATGAACTCCAGGCCACCCTATAGAAGAGATGGATATCAAGGAATGACTCATCAAGGCATGCGGAGTCACTCGCTTCAATATCACAACTGATGTCGCCGATGGTTCCAAACCTACCCCGCCCAACTTCCGTGGCGCGAGTAAGTGCTGTGACTAAGGCTTCGTTCGTCATAATGCGAGGGAATCCTGGAAGCCAACCAACTCCATTGACGAAAAGAGTAAGATAGGGCGCAACCTGGTGAACAAACCCTAGTTCAAATCAATGGACGAGGAAGTTGGTGTCCTCGGTACCTTTGTAGCAAAATCAGACCTGTAAATAGATGGGTTTGCATAATAATGCGCGCGGTTGTATTGACCGCCATCAGTTCGAGAGAGGTATTCCGCCGGGGTAGCGTGAACCAGGTATATCTAGATCAATCAATTGAAAGAAGAACTCTGTGACGCATCAAGTCAGCTACCTTGTGCATGTCGGTATCTATGCGTCGATCACGGATATACTATCAGTGGGGTATTCGGAAACGATTAAATGAGGATTTCACACCTGGGTTACCCACAAGGGAAGGGAGATCCTCAACTTGAACTTTCGTGATCGGAAGCTCGCCCAAGATGGAAAGTACGCCTTGGGAGACATTTCCGTTCCTGAAAGGAAACCTTGAAAGGACCGGAGACCAATAAGCCAAATACACTTACCCCGTCAAACCAATGACGAAAGGACCGAGAGATCTAGGTGTCCCATCCTTGATGATCTCCTCGCCAATGGCCCGTAGAGCTGCTCGCACCGATGACAGAGCGACATGTGTGTGAGGTCGAGGAGTGTGCTGTAACCATAAGTCCCGCCCCAATTCAAGGTTGACTACACTCACAAGAAATGGTGAAGCGACTCCAAGTTCAAGATGGGCGTGCGCCAAAGCAGAAAGGGACTCGAGCGCACCCGCCACTGAGTAGGAGGAATAAAACAATTAGCAGGAACTGGGGTAACAACCATAGTTCTCACCACCGGCAAACCATCCAAAGGCAACCGTCCTCTTCCCATCGGGTCCACTGAGAAGCTCGTAGTCTATTAGCCTTGAAGGAAGGTCACGTTGTGGATGTTGACTTAAGAAACGGGCCAGCAGTTCCATATTATAAGGCTGACCCTTGGTCGTATGAGAGAACATAAGGTGAGTGCGGGGCAGCGGCGAACCGGCATGAAGAGACGACACGGGTGATGTTAATAGTTCACAAAGAGGTGGCTCTTTGATGCCCAGCACAATATGCGCGGGCTCGAGATTGGGATGAATCCTTGCACCGGCCTGTAATGAAGCAACTTAGCTGTGAATGAACCACGGAGCTTCTGTCGCACTACTAACTTGGACATACTGGTCAATTGGAAAGACTCTTCTGTCGCAGTCTTGAACAAGCACGTCTACATTCTCCTCGCGAATCAGTGACTCGACGGCGTCCGGTGTCAATGGGGATCTCCGTTCCCAGAGTCTGGATGGGTCCTCGCGCCGAATGCCAATGGTGAGCTTGGAAGACGAAGAGGATGCGGTGGTAGCGAATGTAGCCCGTCGTAAGTGCGCAGCGCGTCTGAGCATCATGTGTTCACGAGTAAGACTTGTCGTGTGTCGGACCGTTTATCATATATTCCGCCCAAGCGTTGTTTAGTATCCGTGATCCGCCCGGGAGTGAACATTTGAACCATCCACGTGTCCACTCCACATCCATTAGATTTACAACTTGTTCATCCTCAACATATTTAGTTGTCTGAATTCGTTTGAATTGTGGGTTTCTGGTAGTTAAATGGACTTTCGAAATGGTCAAAAAGTAGTAAAGTGTATCCTCGGCTTGCACCGAGGCACTCCCTCCCCAACCTATGATGCCTCGTGCGTGTCAAAATGAGTTTACGCCGAAGGGGAGTCGAACCCCTGCCGCTTGCTTGGAAGGCAAGCATGATAACCGCTTCACCATCGGCGTTTATACTTTAAATCGATGTCTTTCCTCTTTTTGTTTAAATTCTTGACCAAACTGGACTTGTCTCCGCTCGTGGAAGTTCCTTCAGTATAATGACAACAGACTTGAACGGAAAGTATCCTGGTGCGTGCTCGTGTATCATGTCCTTCCCCGGTGCCTTCTGTGAGCTGATGTTGTCTGGGGATCAGCAAAGGATCATGTTGTCAAGACTCTGGGTACGCTGTTGAAGTCGCTCTCTGTAGAAGACAGAAACAAGGTACTCCGCTCAGATTAGCTTGTCGTACAGAACAGCTCTCATTGTTCGGCTCTTTGACAGCCCCACGCGATCCTGCTAGCGGGAAACACTACTTGCTATCGGAATGACACCGATCGTGAACTTTCTTTCCGACAGGAATCCAACTTCTTCTATCTTACTGGTTGCAATGTTCCTGGATCATACTTTTTGGCACTCTATGATCCCGCCTCTTCCACTCCCACGCAACGTCAAGGCCAGGAAAACCCTGTAAAGACTACCTTGTACATTTTTGAGTCCACCGTCGACTACTTGTTGTGGTCTCCTCCTCCTCCCACGCTACAAGAGGCATGCAGCTTGTACGCAGTGGACAAGATCGAGCACCTTTCTAATCTTTTAACCGCCGTAACACAACTACCACAAGAGACGATCGTTCACATCCTTCCTGAAACGGACCAGTTCCCCGACGTCGCTTCTAGCGAAGTAGACGGCTTGAGAGACGTCTTGCGGACCACTACAAAGACAGCCGAATATCTCCTTCCGGCCCTTCACGAAACGCGCCTTGTCAAGGACCCGTATGAGATTGCCTTGATCCGCAAAGCCAATGACATCAGCTCGCGCGCACACGAGGTCGTCATGCGCGTCCTTGGGTCTGCTGTTGCAAAAAAGATCAAGAAGCAATCTCCGCAAGCACCTCTTCTCCCTGGAGAGTGGCTAATTGAGAAGGAAGCCGAAGCCGAAGCCATATTTGTCGCTTCGTGTAGACGGGAGGGGTCAGTCATTTCATGCTGCTCGTCGTTGAAATGCGTCTTATCCTTTTACGACAGTGCCGCGCAGCAAGCCTATCTTCCTATTGTTGCTGCGTCGACACGTGCATCAACTCTTCATTATTGCTGCAACGACCGTAACTTTGCGTGGGGTCCAGTACACGCTCGGGACATACCTAATACGGGGAACATCTCGCATATACTAGGCAATGGGTTGGAGGTAGAATTGTCCCCTCAGGTCTTGTTGATAGATGCTGGTTGCGAGTGGGATTGTTACAGCTCGGACAGTATGTATCAGTTCTTCTTCCTTGGTCCTCGCACCTGATCTGATTGATTCAACTTGTTTGATATTATAATCGATTGTAGTCACGCGCACAATGCCGGTAGGCAATGGCGGGAAGTTCACGGAGGAAGCCAAGAGGGTGTACGAGCTTGTGCTGAGGATGCAATCGGTAAGTACTTACGCCTTCCGTTCACTGACTCGTCAACCTTTCCTTATGTAGGAGTCTTTCAAGCTCGCTGCTCAAGGGGTGCATTGGGACGACGTGCAGTTGTTGTGCCACCGAGTGCTCGTGGATGGCTTCATTGACTTGGGCATATTCAAGGATCCTGATGCCGTCGTGCAAGGTACGTAATGTCGCATATAGCCGTGTCAATGGCTATGCAAACGATATCAAAGCATCCGCAAAGTCTCGGGAGGTTCTCTCCCAAGAAATTCTAATTACAGGCCTTAGTGCTGCTTTCTTCCCACATGGCGTAGGCCATTCTATGGGTCTGGACGTGCATGACGTGCCTAGTGCAAGCCGGCCTCTTGGAAGTGGTAAATATTTCGTGGATGGCGACGAGGGGGTAAGTAGAGGAGTCGGCGGACACAAGGATTTCTACAAGTACTTGCGGTTGAGGTTGGAACTGCAGGCAGGGATGGTTGTCGTGAGTCAACGGTTCACGTCTCGTTGTCTTCTGACCCAGTTCTCTTTTTTGAATCAGACGATTGAGCCGGGCATCTACTTCCACCCCGCCACCCTCAAGTCTTACAATGTCCATGCTTCACCTTACATTAATACTGATGTTCTCGCTCGCTACGAAGGAATGGGAGGGGTGCGAATCGAGGATGATGTCTTGATTACAAAGACAGGTTGCGAGAATCTAACAAATGTTCAGAGTGGAGTAGAATGGATCGAGATGGTTTGTAGCGGTAGCTTGTAAGATATGACGGAATCAACTTTGTTGTGGGTCGATTCATGTCTATAAACTCAAGAAACATACATGTATACCAATACAATGCAAAGAAGGGTGAATATGAACGGATCAGTTGCAGACTAAGTAGCTTTGAGAGTAGGTAGAGTTCAGTTTCTTGATGGGCAAGAAACACTGAAGCGGGCGATATCCGTTTCTCCGTTCCGCGTCTGGCTTCAACCAACCATGGTCCGCTTCCTACCACGAAGGCGAACTGAAAAACATCAGTACCATGTTTCGTGCTTGGCGGGGGACCTCACCCTCGTCTAGCCTTTTCTTGATTTGATCCCAATCCTTCCCCATGCCATTGGCGTAAGCAAGAAGGATAGACTCAAATAGGTGTTCAGAATCAGGATGTGTTGACGCAAAGGCACGTTCCAAAACATAGAGATCTACGGCTTTGTCCTCCACAAGGGTTGAGTGATAAGCAAGTCCGAAATCAACCAGTACCTTAGGAAATCTCAAAAGACATATTGCTTCATGAGTTTTGCACATACCAGATCGTTATTGCTAGCTCGGATCATCATGTTTGATGTAGTCAGGTCCCCATGAATGATATCGATACGATGCAGCTTGGCGATCTCTACACCAATCTTTTCCAAAAGGGTTTCTGGGAGGAACGGAACACTCAACACAACATCCAGGCGTCTGCTGAAAGCCACAGACCCATGGTTAGCTTGTTCACACAGCCCACTGCAGCTGCCAAACTGGTAACGTCCTCGATAATCTCTTGATGTTCCGGTTCACTCTCCCCGGGATGGAATATAAGATTGTAACGTGGTTCATCAGTCCCCGCTGGAATCAGATACCGTACCGATGAACCTTCTATGAATTCCAATCCCAGACATCCCTCGTCTACATCGACCAGCCTGATACCGGGCACGTTTACCCCCGCGCTATAATGAAGCCAAGGCGCAAAGATAAATTTGATCAATATATAATCCAAACCTTTTTGTTGTGTGTCGTACCGCAGGCATCGCATCAAAGTGCGAGCTTCCCCAGTCAGGCGCTGCCGCGTCAGCATCTTATCCAAGCTTGGGTGACGGTATTGCTTTGCGAATCGATGCTTGAAAAAGATGTCGTCCATAACCGGTGTAGATGGGCAGCCAGCTTTGATGGCATCTTCAAGTGGGCCCCAGTCATCATGCGAAGATCGAAACCTAACATAGGTTTTGTAAGTTCTCTGAAAGTGTGGCGGAGACCAGGCAATAAGTATTGATATCTCGAAGAAAAGCAATGATGAAACTCGCAGATTCGGCACCTTGCAAGACCCATTTCGACATGTCGAGCATCCGCCGTCCTGGAATCCATACATAGGGCTGGTAGCCCATCTTCGACGAGAGACTACAAGTTGCTTTTGAACAGCCTGTGGAGATAAGATCAAGAGTGACTACTCCGCCGAGACTTTCCTTCGTAGGAAGCAAATGCCTGACTAAGCAAATTACATAATTCATACAGTTACGGGTTTCCACATGCTTGCCGGAAGTCACTTCTCTCAGCCAAGATCAAATCTCGACTCTCCTGCCAGAGGCGCTTGGAAGGTTACTACGAGGTTTAACTTGACTCTACGAATTTCAATATGGTACTTACATGTAGAGATCTAGGTCTTTGTTACTTAAGACAACCATCTCGCTCCATCCATTGAAAAACTCCAACCTTTTCTCATGGGACAATTGCTCACGCCCAGGCCCCCGCGACGGGCTTGGCGAGCCATGTCTACGGACGTTTAATCTCTCCGTCGCAAAATTTTTCAGAGCTGGCGGGACTTGCTCTTTGCCATTCGGATGTTAGCGATTTGGGTAACCAGGCGCCGGTCGGTCAATGGTCGGCGGGATTTGCGCCCTTGCTCGGCTATTTAGCGACCCTCAGCATGAACGGACATACAAATCGCCCTGACCGTCGGGAGTTGCTTCGTTATTGATCGAGTCAGCACTGGGGGTGCGCCTCCATATTACTTGGAAATGG
The DNA here is from genome assembly GCA_038094275.1 of Tubosaeta brunneosetosa. Taxonomy (NCBI): domain Eukaryota; kingdom Fungi; phylum Basidiomycota; class Agaricomycetes; order Boletales; family Boletaceae; genus Tubosaeta; species Tubosaeta brunneosetosa. Next base: position 665 of record JBBPTV010000312.1, on the reverse strand, counting down.
ACTCACGTTCTCCAAATAGAATATTGCGGGCCTGACCAACACCATGATGTAATTCATATTTGTATTGTCTATCTAAGGCACAGCACCCATATTGGCTCGGACGCTGGAAGTCGGAGACGTTTCACCCCCGATGTCACTTCCACGGCCGTTCACCACTATATTCTCCTTGCACGTTTCAGTGCCTTCCTGTGGTCTAAACAAAAGTAGCATAGTCGGACTATTCCGGTGATTGACGGCTTCCGTCCTTTTGCCGCCTAGCTTCAATCCAGTCCGCGTCAGGGATGCCAGCACCATATCTCGTACAAATCTTCGCTTTAGTCACCTGCTAACTCTCGCGAAACCTCTCCAACATCAACGCCACTGCTCTTTAAGTGGCTACAAGTCAGTTACACCCTCTGATGACGATCAAAACTTTCAGTAACTTTGAAATAGGTGACCCTCAATCTCCCCACCGGCTTTAGTTCGCTGCCAACGTCTCCTTTCCTACGATATCGGAAAGTGTGTCGTTGTAAGCCCCATTGTTCCAAGTTTAGTTTTCCTATCTTAGATTCGCCCCGATGCCTCGGTCACTTAGGTGTTGAACACCGCTTCAGCTATCGTACTATCCTCACCCCACTGCGCAGGCTTCGATCTACAAACCTTAACATCAAGCTTGGTATTTGTTT
>JBBPTV010000311.1:0-27688 GCA_038094275.1 Tubosaeta brunneosetosa | reverse complement strand
ACTCCAAATGGTAGAGGCATCATCGAAGTGGTGTGTCCTCACTCTTGCCGTTGCGCGGTGATGGTAGTCGTGAAGTGGCTGATGCGGCGCTGTGGCGGATAGTGCGACCTGTGGCCAGGGGTTAAGATAGAGACGCAAATGGGGCGAGAGAACGAATCAGAGTTAGTATGGGTGCACGGGGTCCGCGATGATGCCTCTACCGCTTCTGCGGTCTAAATGAGCACGGTCGTCCCGCATTCCATAGATATGGAGGGGACCCACTATCATTCTGCAAACAAAATAAAGACGTGAGACGAGCTCAGCCGCCTTTGGACAAACGCTGGCAAAGCGGCATCCACCGGCGCCTCTTGTTTCTCATGCTCATCATGCCTGGCTCGTTCCTCACCGCTCTCATCGTGCCCGCTAACCACTCTCAGGTTTCGAACCACGTTTTCGGCATCCGCGGCTATCCGATCTCCTGGGATCTAGAGGCTAGAGTACAGCCTGAGTATTCTGCTAGGTGTTCCCACCCACCCTCGCAGCTCACGTCCCCAGCCCTCCTGCTGTTCGGAGTGCTCCATGCCGCGCTACCCCCTCACTCAACCACCTTCTGGGATCCTCTTCGTCTCCGCACACCATACACCTGCAGCGCAGTCCAAAGATTGCGAGTAGGGAGCGCTTCAAGATGCCATGTCGTAAGATTTCGCATTCAGACTTGCCAGCACGCATACTTGAAGTACCGGAGGTATGCCTAAACTTTAACTCCAGTCAATTAAGGACAACTAACTAGACTTTAACTACGGGCTGATATTTAGTCTACCATTTAAACCTGTCTCAAACCTCGAAAACTTGTTGGGTTCGGTACCGCAACAACGTTTTGCGCTTCTGGCAGTCGTTTCGCCCAAATCAGCATGTCCCCTTCCAGATGCAGCCTTGTGCTTCTAAAAGGAAAGATGCTGATTTGGCCAGCAGTCGGCACTTTCAGAATAAGGGATAGCTGCAAGAACCATGTCATTTGTATCATTTCAAATCTATTACTCACTGTGTTGTTCAGCTCTCGCTGCCTGGCGGGTCAACCTGGTCAGCATTCCGGCCCTTGCCAAAGGAAATGCAACGAATATCGGTGCTTTGACAAGGCGCGCTGGAAGAAAGTGATTAATCGTATGACCACCTGGAGACCTCAACTCCCTACGTCAAATTTCCCTGGTTTTCTGTATTGTCACCATTGATACGTCTTGTGGATGCTGGACAGGGGTGGTTTTGATGCCATAATTGACGCTCCCAGCTGCGCATACACGAATGCTCAGGAGTTGGGCCGAGTGACGCTCATGCATATACACAGGTGTCTTCGTAGACACATACATGGGGGCCGCCGTAGGTGTAATGACGGCGTAGACCTTGGCTGGTGTGTGGCGGGCTGTGTAGTTGCCCTTTTGCATTGCCCCGGCCAGGCAACATACGATCGCTCTCTTGATGTTATGGCACTGCCCAGATCAATTTCGGCCATTTCTCTACACGATTCGCAGTGCCGGGGTTCATTATGGTGACCATAGCCGAGTCCATCTTCATTTTTCACTAGCACTCTATACCCTTGAGTGTCCGTCCCTCGAAGACCCCCCGGGCTTCGCCACCTCAATTCTCAACACACTTTCTTCTTCATGGCCTCTACTCTGAAGCAAACCGGCACAAGCATTCAACTGAATGATTACATATCTCGTATGTCCATCTTCCAATTCCTGACCGTAAAACTTACCGTTCTTTCTGCTAGTTGTGATTATCACTGCTGTTGGGTATGACTATGGTGAGTGACACACGACGCTTTCTGGTTCTTCACGCGTGACAAACATGAAATGCTATCAGTCCTTACGTTTTCAAATGAGGTACGTTTGACACTCATTTCAATGATTTCATAAACACATCGGTGATTTATCCCAGATAGAATACGTTTGGGTATTTAGGCTCTGCTTTTTCTCCGTGGATCGGTATATTCAGATATGATTGTAGAACAAGCCCTGGACGCTTGTGTCTACCTTGTTTGTCCTTGTGCGTGTCGTCACAAAATCTATGATGTTGGCCCAAGGCGAGACATGCTAAATTCTCAGGCTCGTTATTTTGGGATAATCAATACAATGTATGCGCGCTCTTTCTGCGATGTATCGCGTGGCCTGACATTTGTATCAGGTTATATGCCATCTGTGCGTCGGGGATACGATGTACTGAGCTTGATACCTGACTTGAGCTGATCAAAGGGGGGAGTTCTTTCTCTAGTGCTCCTGCAAAGGTAATTTCTTATACCTCATGACCAGTGCCAACAGTTAAATTTTTTGGCTTGTAGATGTAAGTGTTTATGTCTTGTTACTGTATCTACCAACAAGTTGCGACTCCATGCGTACACAGAGGTGAGCGCAAATAATTCAAGTTCCATGTTTATGCTGATCTTAATATGACTTCAAGGCTACATTTTTGCCCTATGGTGCTTTTGGATTTTCATGTGTGCTGCGGAGCGTAAGACTCCACTTTTATCGTCAGCACAATGAATGACATTGTTGGAGACAGTGGTGATGATTCTTCGCGTGCGGGCGTTGTTCAATCAATCAAAGCTTGTCCTTTGCACCCTGCTCACGTTCTATGTCATGGAGGTGATCTCGCTTCTCGGATATTTTGTTGTTCTGAGTGTTCAATGGGGCTCCAGTTCCGACAGTAAGTGAATATTATTTAGTGAATCACAAAGCACATGAATAACATGATACTGGACCCATGTAGTACAGACTGTGCAGGCGTCCCAATATTCAATTCGTGCGCTAACAGTGTACATCGGCCCCCTTTGGCTTCGAGATCTGCCCGTTGTTTTCACAATCATTATCGGTATATTGATGTGTTTGCTCACAACTTTTCGGCTCGTCAAAGAGCTGCTTCAAATACACAGGGTGACAGGACATATCCAGCTCAATACATACGTGAGATGTCTTGCGAAGGATGGGAAGATTTACTTTGTTGCGTATGTTCTTCTTTTAGTATCCTCGGGACCAACAAGGCTAATCGCAGGTCCCCTTATGGACAGCATCTTGATATACGCACTCATGTATTTGTTGGTTAACGCAAGAATCAACACCACAAAGGGATGGCTTTTTCAACTGAATAATGTGGCACAAAATATTCCCCCTGTTACCCTTCTCCCCAGGTTCGTCTTGAGTTTGCGGAAGCTTTATGCGCGGGACATTCAAATAGAGGGGAGCAACATCGATACAGCATTTGGGTTTGGGTCAGACTTTGGCCATGGTGCCATTCAGAGCACGATCGTGTTCGCAGATGCCAGGCGCAGCGAGGATGGAGAACAGGATAATGAAATAGAGATGGAGGAAGGAATCCAGACAGACTGCGTTGACGGTCGCATATAAGGAGGGGTCGTATGTATTACGGAGGCATATCACCCATACAAGGCACAAGCGTGCATAATCCCGATTTCATATCTATTATTCAGGAGGCAGCGTCACTGAAACCAACTCGATGTGACGAAGGAAGGCATACTGGGCAACGAAATCGCGCTGAACTCGGGACGGGCAGCACGAACAAGTCGTCGATGCGCCATGGTTGGGTGGGAATGCTGACTAGGTAAATCATTGTATCAACTGCCCTCCGGATGATACAGTGTGCAGCATGAAGTAACGCGTGACGAAGACCAAGATAAGACGTTGCTGCAGGTGCCATGGCACGGGGTATGTAGGCGAATTTTTGGACATTCGTGCTCGGGCAAACATTCGTGTTCAATAGTTGACATAGACGTACCAGCTCTCCATACAAATATCCTGGCGCTTGTAGTACCCGCCACTCGAAGTCGGTCCCCAAAGACAAGGGACACGCATGTACTTGCAACCGCTTTCAATGCATGCCGTCCCCATCGTTGGGTAGAGATGGCAAATTGCGGCGTGCACATCACGGGCTTTTGGTTGACGACTAGGGTCGAATTTACTTGTAGTCAGGAGACCGCACTATGGAGTTGGGGTTGGCGAACGAGTCAAGATCACCGCGTGAAAGAGTGGCACTATGTTGCACGTACCAGTGATATGCCTCGATTGAACCCAGAATCACGGAGCGAGTTCTGGACAGCTCATATTTGCGACACGCACAATCGACTCAGCACTTCTGATTTATGCTGCCATCGAGTCCTGGTCAAAATACAGTTGGAGCCAAGGTAGCAGCTCGGACTCACGGTCAACATGTAGTCGCCAGAGCGACGATGAGCGATGTGTCAAAATTCGCAGAGCGGGCGTCGTGGCAGACATGGGCGATTGATCCAGAGGAGCACATGAGCGAGACATGGAGACATCGTCAGCCTGACGAAACTCCCACGGGACAACGCAGTGGTCTCATCGACATCACTCTTCCAAGACTTCATGGGGCTTTCGCGACCGGCGACTACAGTCATCTGCCCTGCTTGCTTTCTCATCAGTTTCAGGACGCGCTCGAGCGGGTTTGCCGACGTGTCGGCAGAAGTGAATGGTTTGTTCCTCCCAGGAGTCGGCAGAAGCCCGATCACTGCCGCGCTCCATCAACGTACACAAGTCAAGTCGGTATTCGTTGGATGCTATCTCAAATACTGAGCACGCCACGGTCATGCCCCGAGATCCGCCCATTGCGGAGCACAACAACGCTCGTCGATGGTCCATGATACATTCGACAAGCTCAGGCTCAATGTCAGGTTGACTTGCGGGCTCGTACGACCACGCACGCAAGAACTGGGCTGGCTATGCGTTTATCTTGAACGTGTATAGAGATGATTGGTTCGGCTCTCCCCATTTCTGTGGTGTTGACATGCAGGGGTGTATAGGTTTGGTTGTATCGAAGGTGAATAGTTACTCCGCTCGTGCATGAACCTATACCATTTACTCGCTGTGGTATATTGAATTGAGATGCGCAAATCTAGGTCCAATCCTTAGCGGATTGAGGGCTGCAAGAACTGTTATCCAAAATGGCGCAATCTCCGAGGACACCTTGACCAATACAAGTGTGTTCTCGTTTTTTGCTTTCAATGCTGCTCTAGATGGCAGTGTTCTATAATGACGGGTTCCTCAGTTCTCACTGCGCTCCCGATGACGGTGAAGAGCTATTTGTTACATCTTTTCTTAGCATCGAACTAGCGTGAGATACTCGTCAACGTGTCATTATGGCGGTGCATTTATTCTTGTCAGCCCAGTCGTGTTCTTCCATCGTGTGGTTGATAGCAGTGCAAGTTCCTACCATCCAGCAACATGGACTTGGTACATTTACACGAGTTGACCAAATGTACCAAGTTCATGTTGCGGTGGCGAGTTCTATTCGTCCCAAACCTGCTCAGATCTGACTTGGGTCACAGCGATAACGGTATGTGTACAGGTGTTGTACGAAACCGATGCCTGATCCGTCGTTGTTTTAGACCCGGAGCCCGCAGTCCTCGATCAAGTTGGTGGGAAACTCATTGTATACCGACGTTGATGTATCCTCTTTAAATACCTCCTCGGACTTGCCAGGTCACCATCTCTGTGTACGTTCCCCGTCGATGACTTCCCTTCTGCAGCAAGTCGCAGGCATTCAGCGGAACGACTATGTATCCCGTATGCTTAAAGCAATCTCCCTTCTGCCCAAAGACTTACGTTTCTTCTAAGTTGCGATCTTCACCGCTGTTGGATACGACTATAGTAGGTAAAACCCACTTGATATCTTTCCACCGGATGAATGACGTTACCAGTACTTACATTATCGAGCGAGGTAGGCTTTATAACCACATTCGTGGCACATGTATCTCGTTTACTGATGTCTTCAGATAGAATTCGTTTGGGTAATTGGATACGGCTTTTCTAAGATAGATAGCGTTCTGATACGCTCGCAGAACAAGCCCTGGACGCGGGTGTCCACTTTGTTTGTCCTCGTACGAGCTATGGCATACTGTGATGCACTCAATCACGAAATATAATATTTTTAGAATCGCTACTCTGCGCTGTGTGCTGCCATGTATGTATACACCTTCTGCGACGTATCGGCTTCCTCCTGATTTGTGCACTAGATCTGTCTGCATCTGTGCGTGCAAAGGAATGTGGTGGCCGATAATCTAACCTGACCTAATCCAAGTGGAAGCTTCTTTTTTTCCTTGGGTCAGTGAAAAGGTACTTTCTTCTATCACCGGCATGTGAAGATACTTAGGATTTTTTCTACAGACGTATGCATTACATTTCGTTACCATGTGATCATTGAAGTGACTCTCAAGTGATTGATAACTGTAGATGTGAGTACGTTTCCTCGTGATTCCAGTGCCTCATGTCCTAATCATTTGCAAGGCAGCATAACTCTCCTTTTTATGGAATGGAGCATCTGGTGTTTCTTGTGCACGGCAGATCGTAAGAGTTAACTTTCGCTTCGAGCACACTCAAGTATACGGTCAGACGCAGTGCTGATGATCCTTCGCGTGCGAGCATTATACAACCAATCAAGGCTAGTCGTTGGCTCACTTTTAATCCTCTGCGCTATGGAGACCATCTCGTCCTTTGTTTATTTCGTTATTCTTGACGTTCCATTTTCCCATGGTACTTTGGGTATGTCGAAAAGCCCTCTGACATGCAATGCACACTGATCGGACGCCTCCGGGTATAGTGGACACTGGTCGCGTGCTCGGGCTATCATTTTGCGTGTCCACAAATTTGTTTGCGACCACTTGGCTCCAGGTTTTGTCTGCTGGGCTCCAGATTATCCTTGGCGCACTGTTGTGCCTCCTCACCGCTATCCGCTTCATCGACGAGGCCGTCCAAGTGTACAGGGTGACGAACAGTTTCCGACTCAACCGTTACATGAGATGTCTTATGAGAGATGGTATGACCTACTTCGTCGTGTACGTCCCCGTCCTGTTTTCCATTTGGCACAGCTGACAGCGCATTCTCGTGTAGCAACCTGGCATTTTCGCTCCTTGCCATGCTGGGTACCCTAGGAGTCAAAACGCCATACGGATGGCTTTTCCTCCTGAGTTCCATACTCAAAACGGTCCCTCCCGCGACGCTCATTCCGAGATTCGTCTTGAGCTTACGGGAGGTCTATGCGAACGATCTTCGGGGCAGCAATATCGACACGGCGTTTGGTTTGGGGTCCGAGTTCGGGCAGGATGCGCTCCGGAGCGTGGTGATATTTGCAGATCTTGGGCTGGATGGGGGCGAAGAGCGGGGGGTCGACAGATGCCAAGCTCACCGCACACACCGTCGCGCATGATGAAGACGAGGTATGTGTTGGACCGCCCCGTGAAGAAGCCATGTATCACGGTCCTCGCCAACGGAACACGGTGTAAAGTAGAGCTCATGCCGATCTGAGAGGCTGGCAAGGCGGTTTCGCACGCTGAGTGCATCGAGCACGCCTTCGATCGTCTGCAGTGACTGGGCTGGACGAGCACCGTGTCAACGACAGTTCCATTGAAGATACTTGTCAGCCGACCGAAAGCTTCTAGGACGCTAGTTGGGTCGTTGAACGATTTGGGACGCTAGATAATGTCATCTAATCAATGTTTGATTCTGAATCAAGGGGCTACACATTTTAAATGCGAGATCGCGAACGAAATCAAGAAATCATAAACCAACATGTCAAGCAGATTTCAAGCGCCACATCCCGTTCTTGCCTGGAGCCAATCCCAACCATTCATACTTTCCACGGAGGAAATCGACACGTTTCACTCCCTGCGTTCTCTCGTCTTGGTTACGGCAACGCTCAAGATACGTGCGCCTGAGAACGTCCCTGTCCTCGTCGTCTAATTCGTTGTTGTAGTAGTCATATTTAGACACAGAGCTGTTGAACGCTAAAAACAGCTGCTGAAAGAAGTCCGCCAGGGAAATATAGGGCGCGCCGTTCGCTCTTATGTCGATATACCACGGTAAACGCGAGTGGTAGATCCGCATGTATTTGGTGGGCGGGTGTGTGACAGCATGATCCATGTCGTCTGCAAACGGGGGTCGGTTCAGCTCTCGGAACATAAGGGTGAGCGGTTCTCGGCGTAGGTCGTACACTGTGAGCGGGCGGGACCTGCTGTAGCTGAGGAATGGGTGGAGATCCAGCTTGGCGCTGTCCACAAACTCTGCAGTGTATGATTTGATCAGCGTGAGCAGGACAAGGACATATCGGGTGACTTGCCGTCGGCATTTCGTAGGGTGTTGGACCTAGTGCGGAACATGGATGCGAATCCGGACTTGAATTTAAAATCGTGTCTCCATTGCTGAGGGCGTTCATGGTACATGCCAAGTGGGATGCTAGAGCCTGAAGAGACAGAGCGAGACAGCGTTGAGGAAGGGGTATGCATCTCTGGAACACGCGGACCATATAGTTGCGTATCTGGCATCCCAGTTGGGAGATCTAGCGGCGAGAGATTTCCAGGAGTACTAGGCCACTCGAAGTGCTTGTGGACGGAATTTGACCGTCTGTGGGAGGTAGGTTGTGGTGGGGTCGGCATGCTCTGGGTTCTACGAGAGCGCAGGGGCAGGTCGTGCAATGGCACCTCCGGATTCATCTGGGCTCCACGAGAGCGCAGGGGCAGGTCGTGCAATGGCATCTCTGGATTCATCTGGGCTCCACGAGAGCGCAGGGGCAGGTCGTGCAATGGCATCTCTGGATTCATCTGGGCTCCACGAGAGCGCAGGGGCAGATCGTGCAATGGCATCTCCGGATTCATCTGGGCTCCATGAGAGCGCAGGGGCAGGTCGTGCGATGACATCTCCGGATTCGTCTGGGTTCTACGAGAGTGCAGGGGCAGGTCGTGAGATGGTATCTCTGGATTCATCTGAATTCCGCGAGTACGCAGGAGCAGGTCGTGCGGTGGCATCTCCGGATTCAATGGTTGACGAGGGATGTAAGGGCTCGGTGTCAATTTCTGTGGAGGCGCTGGCGTGTCGTAGTACTGGCGCCAGGCACTATACGGATCTTGTGGGTTGGGGAAGGTGTATCTGATATGATCGTACGGGGTGAGTAGCGAATGAGTGTGGGCTATGTATGAGACATACCGATGTAATGGTGTACCCCAAGGATACTGTGAGGCACTGGAGGGGGTTGCGTGAGGAAGCGGTGGGCCGTTATTCATGACGGTCGCGCCAGGAGGGGGAGGGATGTTGCGCAAAGGCTGAGAGGCCATGTTCGCGTCTACCAGCGCTGGCATGTCGTCCCAAGCATCCCAAGGACCTGCCATCGTGGTGGTGTGTGTGGAAAAGGGATTGGGCTGGCGTATCGGACGGAGACGGTATCGATGTGCTGTGTGCGAGCTGTAGATGGCAGTAGGCACGCCGATGACCCGCGTTGCTGTTGGAGCGATCCCGATCCGCCTATTCTCGAGATGATTGAATGGCTGGTTTCCTGCGACGAGGCTTGTCCCCTGCCACGAGCAAGCTCATTCGATACGACGTTGGGTGAATTAGCCTGGGAAGGCGTTCATTTTCGCAGCGGAGATGATAAACCGGCTGTGGGAAATGACTCAGGTCCGGTTCTTACCATTGTGATCTTATGGCGGTTAGCCATGATCGCCAAGGGTGAGTCGCATGATACTTACAATAGTCATTTCGCTGTTGCCATCAGTATGCGGGAGATGTGCAATGAAGCTCCACTGCGTGTTCAGACCCTACTAGAGATCCTGTTTTGACAACCATTTTATTGTGAAGATTTTCTTGTCTTCTCGATCCGTGGCACATATAGGGTGAGTGATCGAGAGCCGGGTACACAAATGCTCTGCGGCCTAACATCGTCTTACCATCTCCTTGCAACACGCGCGTATGCCATGTTCCACTTCCCCACTTCCCCGTTTCTTTTAGGCAATCGAAGATAGACCCAAACCAGTGCTTCTTACATGCGCACTGTTGGATTGGTGGTATACACGGAGACGGTTTTGGTTTCATGTCGAACGCTTGGACGGCCGCTGGTCTTGGTCACATCTTCGAGGATCTGTGTGCGGTGCTGATCCGCAGACTAGGATTCTCTTGTTGTGTCCAGGCCATCCTGTGCTCTACCAATGGGCCGATCAATCGACAGAAGTGCGCATGAAACATGGGTTATCAGATCCCATGCCTCGCCATTGATGGGTCATGTATCAAGATGCGATGTAGTTCACATTGACATGGCAGCCAGTAACGAAAGGATGATGTCTTAAGGTACGGATCTGATCCAGCGAGAGATTTGCCTAAAACGATGTTTACAGAAGGTTGCGCTGCATCAGTAAAATTGGCACTGCCTTGGCCGTTTGGGCCGTTGGCCGCTGCCACGGCTTCAATGGACCGAGACGATGTGTTACTCATAATGTACGGGATGTCAACATTTGTGGCTGTGAGTGCGGTGGGGAGTTCGCCCTCCGGATGGAAAAGACCTTGTGCCCTAACAGGCGCAACGAATAACGGGGCAGGAAGCTTGACTCCTAAAACAGGGGTTTGAATGTCCGTGAGCACGCGCAGTATCTCGTGTCCATGGCCCTCACTCCTAAATTGTGGTTCGTGGCATTGACGAGCGCTCAATAAACGTGTACGTGGCTGTTCCGTATTTGCACGCGGTCGAATAGAAACGGAACACACCGGTGGTCCTTTATAACCTCTTGCCTTTTCTCCAATCTTTTCGACACTGACTGTGCCTTTTAAAAACAGATATTGGCTACGAGCTTGGTTCATTTGTCGGGAAGCGGGGATGAAGCTGTCACATATGGTAGTACCAAGACCGAGTAGTCGTTGATGAACGCACAGATTTAACGAGCATATGGCGATGTGCTGGGACTTTGAAGACAGAATGATGAAGTAAATATCTCTCCCCGTGATGTTGAGCCTTGGAACCCTAATCATTCTTCTCCAAGTTTGAATCTTTCGTGAGTATGATTTATGTCCAAAGGGCACTACATAGTAACAATCTGATCGACACGATTGCTTTCTTTGAGCCCATAATATTGCCTACCCCTCGACCATGCTCGCACACATTCAGCCATCAAGCATTTAACCGATCTCCACGAGTAGAGGTTAACCATTCCGAAGAGCGTGGCGCCTACGCTTTGGTGCACCACGGGGGCTTGTGTGCGCGAATGATGGAGGGCGACTAGGTCCTTGGCACTAGAAACACATGGATGAAGAACAGATAAATAGTTTCTCTGAGTCGTGGAAACGTTCGCTTCAAGCGGGGAGTAGATCTGGTGTGTAGGCCTCTACATCACTGTCCCTTCCAAAGTCCTTTGTACCTGTGGAAGGGATCGTGCCAAAAGTGTCGAGGACCATCGTGGTGTCGACACCCACTGACGTAGTTGGATAATAGGCGTCCCGTTGCACCTTTGCCCGATGTGGCTGTGAGCCGAATGTGACGATGGACCTGAGCTCCTTGGGCGAGAACGCGGAGGTTTCCTCGGTACCAATGCGGAAGACAAATGCGACGATGACACTGAGGTTTGCCACGATCAAGCTCACGCACGCCTAGAGGAAGAAACTGCGTCCGCACTGCGCCAGGTTGACAGCGAAATAAGACCACGTACCTCGAATATTGCGGACACAGTCAACTTCAACCCTCCGTCCGTAAGCACGTAATAGGAGTGCACAAGGCAAACGACTGTGGTGATCGCAGAGGCTGAAAAGATGGAAAGGAGACGAATCTTTTGAGATCGACTCAGCCGGACTTTGTAGACCAGTTGGCATGGAATAACAATCAACAGAGCATCAGCAATGACGTCGGCTGTGTAAGGACGTTAGTGGGTCCAAATCCGTTCTTGATGGATATGCCTGGCGTACCGATGATTTGCGCGATGGCAACATTTTTCCCAAGATTGCACTGAGGGCGCGGGCTCGATTTCCAGCCAGGCTGTGATTCACATACCCAAAAGGCCTGCGCGAAAATGATCGCCCATGTCACCATAAACGCAGCAAAGATGAGCATCAACGCTCTTCTCAGCACGCTGGCGCGATTCGTCAATCGTACGACCGTGAACAGAATGGAGGTTCTGGCCGCCCTTGACCCAGTCTGAGATGACGCTCGGTGGGAAATCAGACTTGTCGTACCAAATAGTTGAACAGAACAATGCCACGATCCTAGGGATGACCTATAAGCATGCGTGCCACCTTGCATTGGGAAAGGAATTATGTACCCATAATACAATCCTACCTTTTCTGCTTGAGAATATCGTGCTGTACTTCCGTCAGCCACAGTCCGTCAGAAGAGACGACAAGGACGTTACTGTAATTTTTCAGATAACAATAGTTGATCACGAAAAAGACTATATTCAATACCATAGCGAGCGCTACCCAGGCATCGTCTAGCCACAGACGACGTTGACGCATTCGCTCTCCCAAGCGAAACATTGTGATCAGCGTCGACATGATGGGCACGACCAGGCCGATAGCTTTGGATTCGTCAGTGTCGATAGCATTCACAAACTCGTCCATGACATTACCTTCGGTCTGATGGATCGTCAGACCACTAGACATGCAAGCTGCTGGGAATAGAAAGGTGTCGGTGGGTTATTGTCCTTGAAGCGTCTGCAGTGTTGTCCTTGTCGAACTGATATACATGCTCGGATACTGCCCTGTTAAGTGTCAACTGACTTCTGCATCTGTAGCCAAACACACCGCCTTATTTCTCACGGATTCAGGATGGCATCACGGAAATTATGGCTCCAATCAGTATGGATTGCCGGAGTGCAAGGCAGCGCCGGCGAAGGGTCGCCATTGTCGCACAGCATGGCTAATTTCGTAAGTATTATAGGACCCGGGTACATTCTTACTTGCCCAGTTGGTTAAGTTAATGGCACATCGGGACGGAATGTGGTGACCAGGGTTAATCCGCAGGAACCACTGCGAGTCGAGGCAACCAACCACGCAGAGGAAAGCGCACCCTGCGGAATTGCCAGACCATGGGGTGTACGCGACACACGTGGCGAAACACAGGTTGACGAAGACGGCAAGGGAAAGCGTTGAGACACGCGCGCGTGCGCCTTGAGGGGAGCACCTGCAATGAGACAAAGCGAAAGCGCAAGAAGCACGCATAGCCTCGTCAGCTGAACCAGCACACTGATCATAGGACGTACCTAGTGCCCCAGCATCAGTCACAAAGCTGTATCCATTTGTCAGTACCTCGACCCTGGTCAGACACTGCCACGTCTCCTAGGGAAGTTCCGATCATTTGTGATGTTCCTGAATACATGTACGTATAGCATGTGTACCATCATTGCTGCTCTCCTCGCGTCAAGTTATCACTTCAAATTCCCCATCATCACGAACGACGTGATCATGAACCACCAACGGACGTTGTTTGCCTGCTGCTGCAGAACCCAATCACCGCTTATGTCCCTGAGATCCGACTCGTCAATCATCGTTGTACGACTATCGCGAACCCTGTTCTCTCTCGAGGGAATCGGCCTCGTTGAGATCGCTAATTCGACCGAGTCGCTTGTATCGGGCAGACAGACACGACACGAGGTTAGGCAGTGTCGTCGACCGCCCGGGGTGGCCAGGAGGGTAGAGTGCCAATGCGCTTCGCGAGAGCTCAATGGCCTCGTCGAGGTCACTGGTGCCCTCCAGCTGTGCATACCTCGTAGAGAGAAGGGCTGCGAGATTGGTCAAAGACCGCGGCCGACCACTGTGTCCTGGTGGGCATAGCTCCACTGCGCTGCGGCAGAGGTCGAGGGCCTCGTGGAGGTCACCAACGCCCCCTACCCGCGCGTAACGAGCGGCAAGACAGGCAGCGAGGGTGTTTAGGTACATTGGCCGTGCGGGCTGTCCTGATGGGCAGAGCGCCATTGCACTTCGCGAGAAACCAACAGCCTCGTCAAGGTCGCTCATGTTCAGGAACAGATTGTAGCGTGCCGTAAAGTAACCCGCAAGATTGTTCAGAGTTGTCGATCGATCCGAGTGACCTGGGGGACAGAGTGCTAGTGCGCGCCTGGAGAGGTCTATGGCCTCATCGAGGTCGTTGGTTTCGCTTAGCCGCGCATGCCGAACGGAGAGATAGGATGCGAGGTTGTTCAAAGTCGTCGACCGACCGGGGTGCCCTGGCGGACGCAGGGCTAGCGCGCTTCGCGAGAAGCCAATGGCTTCATTGAGGTCGCTGGTTTCCCCAAGCTGATCATACCGAGCAGAGAGATGGTGCGCAAGGTTGTTCAAAGTCGTTGACCGATCTGGATGCCCTTCTGGGCAGAGTGCCAGCGCGCCTCGGGAGAGTCCAACGGCCTCATTGAGGTCCTCAATTCCCCCCAGTTGCGCGTACCGAGTGGAGAGATAGAACGCGAGGTTGTTCAGTGATGCCAACAGAGGGGAGTGCCCTGGTGGGCGGAGAGCTAGCGCGCTTCGGGAAAGTTCAATGGCCTCGTGAAGGTCCCTGACCCCACCCAGTTGAGTATAGCGCGTGGAGAGAAGGGATGCGATGTTGTTCAATGTTGCTGAACGACCAGGATGCCCTGAAGGGCAGATCGCCAATGCGCTTCGAGAGAGCTCGATAGCCTCGTTGAGGTCGCAAACTCCGCCCAACCGTTTGTACCTAGCAGCGAGATGAGTTGCGAGGTTGCTCAAGCCCATCGACCGATCAGGGTGGCCTGTTGGGCGGCGTGTCAACGCGCTTCGGGAAAACTGAATGGCTTCATCGAGGTCGCCGACTTGGCCCAGTTGATCGTACCGAGTAGAAAGATGAAAGGCTAGATTGTTCAAAGACGTAGACCGATCCGGATGACCTGGAGGACGAAGGGCGAGTGCGTCCTCTTCAAGTACAATAGCCTCGTTGAGGTCCTCAGTCCCCCCGAGCTGCTTGTACCGATTGGTGAGATGAAGCGCAAGGTTGCTCAACGAAGTCGACCGATCTGGATGGCCTGGCGCGCGAAGCGTCAGCGCGTCCCGTTCGAGGGCAATAGCCTCCTCGAGGTCACTAGTTTCCCCTAGCTGACTGTACCGAGTGTTGAGATGAAGTGCAAGGTTGCTCAGGGACGCTGAACGATAGGGATGGCCTTGGGGGCGAAGTGCAAGCGCGTCTTGTTCGAGAACAATAGCCTCGTCCAGGTCTTCAGTTTGACCGAGCTGTTTGAACCGACATGTGAGATACAGCGCAAGGTTGCTCAACGTCGCTGATCGAGCCTCGTCGCCTGGCGACCGCGACACCAACGCCTCTCTCTCAAGGGTAATGGCTTCATCGAGGTCGTCGATTCCTCCGAATTGCTTGCAACGATGCAGGAGGTGGCTTGCAAGTTGACTCAAAACGGTTCCTCGCTCGTAGTCAGTGCAGATGTCGAGTGCTTCACGATCAAGGGTGATCGCCCTATTGATATAAAAAGTCTGACTTCCTTGCTGGAATTTGGCGACGAGGTTAGTCGCCTCTGAAAGCAAAAGTTGAACTGGCGGCTTCATTCAACGCGATCTCCACATCGAGGAAAGAGTGATACCTTTCGCCGAATCCATGCAGCGCCTAGACAATAAACTAGACTTGGCAACGTTGTTTTACCCTGCGCCGCCGTTGTTCGTGTTGCAAGGCGACATCCTCGTGGTGTATGATGTAGTAACCGTGTGAGCGTTCTACGTCAACTCAACTTCTGGAATCCACAGTGAAAGGCACCGTCAAGAAGAACAACGGGGGATTCTAGCTACGTACTATACACACAAAAGACAACCAACGAAGTAGAAGACAGGCTCAAGGGTGTTGAGTCATGCCCCAAGATGAACATATAAAATCCGTTGATCGACTGGTATCTTCACCGACCGCATCGTCTTTCTCAACGCGAATGCGGCACGGGTATGATCCAGTTCACCCGACTCGTCCAACATGTGTTTGTAGAATACCGACGTGATCTTGCTAGTCTCGGCGTCGTCCACCGCCCACATCGTCCCAATGACAGAGCGGAATCCAGCAAATTGCATTGCGGACGCGAGGTGTATCATCTCGTCTGGGCTCTCCTTGTCTCCAACGGTCGTGTGACAGGCAGAGAGGTAGGCAAACACAGGGTTCTGCAGGTTGCATCGGATGATATGTTGGATCGTGAACTGCCCGTCGTGAAGAGCGAATGCAGACTCGAATGGTTGTTTCTGGTTCGCAAGGCCATGGCAAGCAAAATGCACCCACTCATTCTTGCTGAGCTCGTCGGCGACCCTGGAGATGCAAGAGGCTGGTCCCTCGACGCGCGTGAACGTCGTGAGGCCATCAACGAGTTGACCAACATTGGTCAGTTCAGTGTCAACGCAAAGGAGTTGATCTGCACCAGAGGCTGCTGCTTGTCCAATGGCGACGAAGTGCTTCTTTCGAGTGGCAAAATCAGGTAAACTGGGCCGTCTGGCATGGACAAGGTTCGTCAATGTGGGGGTATAGGATGAAATATAGAGATCGGAAACGCCCTTCTCGCCCTTCCTAAATGGACTGGCAGCATGCAGAGGCAAGAGGGTAAATTCGGCAGTGGGACACCACCAGATACGTGACTGAGGAGGGCACATTGTTCGGAGTAAACGGACGACGTGGGAGACTACCCTGTCCCAGAGTTCCCGTAACAAGAGATAAAAATCCTTCGTCATGTCCATCGACATTGCAAGCTTGGTCAAGGAATGAAATTTGGACGAAAGTTCTCGAACATCTTCTTTTGTGACAGATAGCGGGATGTGAACAGGCTCCCGGTCGACGAAAACAACGAGTGCGTCGCAGCCGAACCTACTTGCATTCACAATGATAATTGGTCCGCCACTAGCAGCGTCCCGGAGATCGGAGAAGGAAGGAGGCAGAAGGAATCGGGAGTGACCAGGTAACTGCCTAATGTTGTCTACGAGTCTTTGTAACCCCACGTTGAGACTACACACTCGGTCATGCTGGTCAGGACCAGGGGAAGCAAGGACGTTACGAATGAGAGAGGTCAGGTGCGTGAACTCGTCTGCTAACGCCTTTCCTGTGGTGCCGGATGCGATTACGTTGTCAAGTGGGGAACGAAGGCGAGCGAGCTGGCTCCAGAAAACACCCCGACCTTGTTCAAGAAGTTCGACGGCCTTTGCGGGAAGTTGACTGCGAAGACAAGCTGAGAATGCTTCTACTGCGAGTGACGATGCCATAGATTTGAGAACATCTCTGTGTTGAGGTAAGGATGGAAGAGCAGCGAGATGCTGAACAAGCAGTCGAAGAGCGGTTTCATATGCAAGAAGCCTTGTGTGATGGTGGAAATCTTCAGCTGCTTTGATCCACACTTTGGCGACCAACAGATCAGATGAGCACACCGTGTGTGACACATGTTGCAGCTGAGAATAAAGACTGAACGCCTCCTCCAAATCCTCAACTCCACTTAATTTTCTGAATCG
The DNA here is from genome assembly GCA_038094275.1 of Tubosaeta brunneosetosa. NCBI lineage: Eukaryota > Fungi > Basidiomycota > Agaricomycetes > Boletales > Boletaceae > Tubosaeta > Tubosaeta brunneosetosa. The sequence continues at coordinate 10,454 of JBBPTV010000311.1, read as the reverse complement.
AAGGCGAAGATAATCCGTAAGGTTGCGCAGAACTACAGACCACTGCGGGTGTCCTCGCAGACAGAGAGCCAGTGCACCTCTTGCAAGGACAATGGCTTCATCGAGGTCACCACTTCCTCCAAGCTTTTCGTGTCGCAGGGCAAGATAGGTTGCAAGGTTGTTCAATGAGAGCGACCGGCCCTTGTGTCCTGCTGGGCGGAGAGCCAATGCGTCTCTAGAGAGTACAATAGCTTCGTTGAGGTCGCCGATTTCACCTAACCGTGCATGCAGGCCGGAAAGATGGAGAGCAAGGTTGGTCAAAGATGTCGGGCGGTCAGGGTGCCCTGGAGGGCGAAGTGCTAATGCACCTCGGGAAAGTTCGATGGCCTCCGTGAGGTCACTGATATCACGCAACCGATCGTACCGAACGAAAAGATGAACTCCGAGGCTGTTCAAAGACGTCGACCGATCCGAGTGCCCTGGCGGGCAAAGTCCCAGTGACATTCTGGAGAGTTCGATAGCCTCATCAAGGTCGCCCATTCCACCCAGCTGCTTGTGCCGAACCGAAAGATAATCCGCAAGGTTGCTCAAAGAGGTTGGTCGATCAGGGTGGCCTGGTGGACGGAGTGCTAGTGCCTCTCTGGAGAGTTCGATAGCCTCTGCAAGATCTCCAAATTCGCCATTCTGGTCGAAACGAGTGGAAAGATGAAGGGCAAGGTTGTTCATAAACCGCAGTCGCTGAAAATATCCCGGCGGGCAGAGGGCCAGAGCTTGTCGGAAGAGTTCAATTGCCTCGTCTAGATCCCTAATCCTACCCAGGTAGTCGTACCGAGTGGAGAGATGTGATGCAAGGATGTGCAAAGTTACGGTATGATTAGGGCTTTCCGATGGGCAGATTTCCAGAGCACTTCGAGAGAGGCCAACTGCTTCATCGAGGTCACCAATCCTGCCAAGCCGCTTGTGCCTGAGAGCGAGATTTGTTGCAAGATTGTTCAAGGCCATTCGCCGATCTGGGTGGCCCACCGGGCGGAGTGTCAATGAGCTTCGGGAGAGTTCGACGGCCTCGTTGAGATCATCAACACCGTTCAGGATATCATAGCGAGTGGAAAGATGTAGGGCAAGATTGTCCAAAGACATAGGCCGGTCGGGATGACCTGGTGGACGAAGCAGAAGTGCGTCCTTCTCGAGGTCAATGGCCTCGTTGAGATCCTCAATTTCCCCGAGCTGCCTATACAAGACAGAAAGGTAATACGCGAGATTGCTCAAAGCCGTCGACCGTTTCGGATGGCCGGATGCGCGAAGCCCTAGAACATCTCGTCCAAGGACAATAGCTTCCCTCAAGTCGTCCGTGCTCCCAAGTTCATTGCAGCGAGTGACAAGATGAAATGCATGGTTATTCAATAACGTCGACGGATCTACGTCGAGTGGCGGGGGAAGAGCTAGTGCTTCTTGCTCAAGGACGATGGCCTCATTGAGGTCGTCGATTCCTCCAAGCCGCTGGTATCGATCCAGGAGATGCCCTGCAAGCAGAGCCAAAGCGATGTATAGCGTGGGGCAATTGGGTCTGGACAGATCGAGTGCCATGCGATCGAGGGAAATCGCCTCATCGATGTCAACAACCCCACTTCCTTGCTGAAATTTAGCGACGAGGGAGGCGGAGTCTGCAAATAGCTGGTAAACTAGGGGCATGTCAATAGGCCGCTTTCCATGCCTGAAGAGAGACAGGTACCATTTTTCACATCCATCTAGTGCACCCGACTTGGTACAATAGTCGTTCGAGTTTGAGGACACGCCTCGCGCCTCCACTCGTGGCAACGTCCTCGTGGTGTGGACAAGTAAGGCAACCTATAAGTGCTGAACTTAGAGGCGGCATGTACAACGGTAAATGTGCGGAGCAGCTCACCTTTCATCGCCTCATGCGTCCCTCTGCTACTTCATGGGAGTACAAAGGTATGCCTTGTACCCAGGTATAGGGAGTCAACGACCATTCGGAGACCGGGATTGCAGGGACACGGTAAGATGGCAGGAGCTTTGACCTAGGTATATTCGGAAGCGGATGAGGATTGAAGGCGATGGGGGTTGCTAAAGTGATCACATCGGAAGTACGAAAACAAATTCCCTCGGACTTCGGCCTCCGGGAAAAATTCGGTGAACCAAGCCTGCACGTGCTCTCGGATGCAAAACACCACGCTCCTCTGCCACCAAGTCAGGTGTGTTCATGCCTACGCTGATGGGCCCATGACTATCATATAGCTACCCAAGTCAAGACAAAGGCATTCTGCCAATCTAAGTCTCATGAGACCCAGGCCGACTCCTCTCGTTCTGCCCTTTGCGTTTCGGCTACGTAATCCCTTGCTTCAGTTCTTCAAGTTAACAGGCACAGATATCTTCCGATGCACGGTCTGCAAATAACACAGGGTCGACCAAATGTCGTCCCGCATTTACCGCGTGAATACTGTTCATCATACGGCAGTGATGCGCTCACCATCCGGCTTTCAAGCTCTACCAGACAAGCCATCACACGTTGTGCCCTAACAGAAGATTCGATAACAGTCTCGGTCAAAAATAAGCCACTAGAACAACACCCCTCGCATATTGAATGTAAGCCACACCCTACTTGTTCTCATTTATATAGACGGTTATTAGGCTCATGATGCCTTGTGCGACGGGGACGGTTAATATGGATGCGGCGGAGATGATAAGGTATGTTACATGTCCTACGCATTTTCCGTTTGGATTGGACCGCAAGTCTTCAATATTCAATCCTGACGAATTCCTTTCCGTCATTATTTCTTTGTCCTGTGTGATAACTGTATTCATTGACTCGTCCAGCAGGCACTGCATACAAGACAATCTCTACACGGTGGCCGGCCCGAAGGAAAAACCACACCGCGAGCCCACAGCGACTGCGCGCCCAATATCCACGTTTGCCGGTGGCCTTCTTATCTCAACTCTGTCGCCCAAAGTACGATAACGCGGATCACATGGCGAACGCAAAAGACCTGTCATTTTTCTTTTCTTTTTTCGTTTTCTTTTTACATAAGGTTTGCCCGAAACGTGACCATGCTTCGCGTATGCACGAGGATGCTGTCGGAGCTATTCCCAGATGGTATCATGAGACAGCCCAGAACTTCCTGATCTGTGCTCATGTCATGTCGCCCCCACATCATTCCTTGTCCCAAGTATGCACGCAAGTAGTTTTGCCGTCATTTCCCCGCCATTTACTTGCGTATGTACTCTCCTCGGTCACCGACGAGTGCTTTCTGATCATCCAGGCACATCCCTTGAGAACGGTAAACGAAACGCCGACGTCCGTGGCAAGATCAGCTGACTCTGTCACGTTCTTGTTTCATTCACTCTCGACACTCACTTTTCTTCGTTCCTCCGCACCAGGTTTCAAGAATGTGTGTCACGCGGCATCGTCCGTCGCCACATACGCTCTCGGTAGATCTCGTGGACGCCATGTATGACCGGTCTGACCGATGTCATATGGCTTCTTCAAAAACCTTACTCACACGTGCACCGGCAAAAGCTTTCCCGTAGAGTAGAAATAAAATAATAAATTTGCTGTCATGTGCGTAACGCTGTTTGCCCGCGCCTGCCTGACGGATGATTCCAGAGGAGTACGTGGGTGCGCCATCCTTCGCAGCAAACCATCTTGCCCGCCACGCACGTCTCGTGCTCACTACGCGCCGACCAGTCAAGCCGCCGAAAGGCCGTTGGATTCTGCTTGTGACACACCACATGTAACGCTCGGCGGTACGTGGGCGGAGTTCGCAGGGGGCTTTCCTCATCGCTCGGATATTGTAAGTCTAAAAAGGGTCATTTTCCTACATCGTATCGCCCTACTTACATCCATTCATCAATAAAGTCATGCGGGTGGCGTGGGTAACAGAAGGAGGGGAAAAAGAGAGGAGGGGAGAGAGAGGGGAGAAAAAGAAGGCGTCTACAATAAATGCTATATAGGTATAACTATATACAACCAAAAATAAAACCAAAAAATCCTGGTATCAACAAGCGATCTGTGCCAGTTTTGAAATGAAAGAATGAAGCGCAGTCGGATGTCTCCCCATTCAGGTTTGGAGAGGAGAGGGTGGTAGTACAGTTACAGCGAGGAAGTTCCTTGGTGGAAGAGACAACAAAGGAATAAAAATACAACCTGTTTAAACATGACTGAATTGGCAGTAGTGCCGAACGAAGAGCTCGACCGAGGAAACGCACAGCGTCCGGAAAAATACGGGGACGGCGCAATACGGGAAGATGCAATGGGGCGAAGATGGGATGATGGAGTCGCGTGTCAGAACGCGGACAACGAGGACAAGAAGGCGGACATGGGTAAATCGGTACCCACGCCGGGCCCTGATCTATCCGAACCGTCAAACGAAAACTGGCCTTTGGAAAACGAGGCGAAATCGGATGGTGCAAACATGGCGTCGTTGAGTGGCGGGTCCTCGTGGTCGAACATGGACAACGCCGGAGAATAATGTGCGCCGCAAGGTTGAATGCGGTCGAGTGCGGCGGAGAAAGGATTTAGCGTGAAGGGATCCTCAGAGTCCGAGAGCGCGCATGCATACATGGGTGGAGACAGTAGCTGTGGTGTCGCTGGGGAACTGGAGAACGGCGACGACGCAGGAGTCCAATCGCTGGCATAAGTAGTATCGATGCATAATGTGGGGGTCTGTACTCGGCCACCTGTAACGGGATAGCTCCCCAGTTCGGCGGCCGTTGGGAGTATTGAATCCCCAAATGCAACATCAAAGGCAAATTCGTCGAAGTCCTGAATAACGGCGATGAGCGTGACAATAGCGTACGAGAACAAGAGACTCACAATAGAGGGCTGCGATCTTGAAGGGAATGAATATGTGGGAGAGGGAATGGACGAGTCAAACTCTGAAAGATCGGGGCAGCTCTGCGAGGCGGCCAGACGCGCTGGTGCCTTTGGCTTCTCTTGAATCCTGGAGGGCTGGCTGCTGGCTGAGCGTACGTGATAGTGAGGGGACGAGCTGCAAGTTTTCTGCAACTGGGCATCGTCGATGGGTGCCGAGGTCGACCTACGGTAGGTACCAGCGGTGATGGGTGTCTCGAACCGAGTGACAACCTCCGGCACATGCGTGCGATCGAATTCCTGGATAGCCACGTCGAGTTCTGCACCCTTTTTACCTTCAACGAGGAGCTCCGCGATCTTGGCGCAACGCCTCATATCCTTGGGCTCCACCTCCCGTACCTTTCGTTTTTCCGCGCCCCTCTTAGACTTGGAATGAGATGGTCGGAAGGAGTACTGCGGCCACCGCTTCTTATGTTCCTCGAGAGCATTCTTCGCCTTTGCGTGCCACTTTTGGCGTTCGTCATGGGGCATGTTCTGCCACGTGAGGCCGATGATCTTGGACAACGTGCTGTGGTTTGTTTCGACCTCGGTAGAGACATGCTGACTCTTAATGAAAGAAGATCGGAACAAGATGAAAGCGTTGGGTGGGCGAGGGATGTGATCTTCTCCACGTTTTTTACTGTGTGTCGGACGTCGCGCGGAACATTCGGGGCCGGAAGATGGAAATAAAATGGGTTCGAAGCTCGCCTCGTTACCAGAGGCGAGGTCGTTGAAAGTACCGGGAGTCACGTTAGGGGCGAAGGCAATGCTTTGGGGAGAAGCAGGTTCGCCTGGAATGGCCCAAGTTGGGTGGGCGGCTATGAAACGTGAGTCATACTCGTCAGTACCCACGGCAGGGGGTAAAACATGGCAACGAACCATCGACCTTGTCAGAATCAGACCGCCGCGATCTCTCAGCAGGCATGGTTGGTCAGAGGTATCGCAATGGGGCGGGGACGCAAGGAGCGTATCGGCGGGAGAAACACGAGGCAAGGTGATTGGACCAGATGGATTTATAGGGAATGATACACGTACACGGTAATTTCAGGGTCCTGATAAGATGTAAGGCGTCTATCGAAAGACGGCATGCGGTCATAACCCGCAGTTGGATAAAGCTTCCATACCCAGGCTTAGTCGTGACAACTCGTTAGCTCCGGCGCGTGTGGCCCGGGTGGGATCATGGCCCGATAATCTTGTACATCACTTGAAACTTACCTTTCGAGTGGATTTGGAAACTATGATCCAGAACAGCAGACATCCAAGATCACATGACGTTCCTTTTCTCACTTTTTGGCCAGTCTTTGCCTCCGCACCGGAGAGTTCCTCGCTTGTCGGTTAGCGTCCGCTGCCTCGTGTCGTATCTAGAAAATTTTCTCGTTCCAGAAAATATCCGCTGAAATGAATCTTGGTGGCTAGGAAACATATTTGCTGCATCGCAGTTGGTCTCACCACCATCGCCATCGCTGTTCCTGAAGAGGACATTTTTCGGGGCTTCAACCTTGTAGTGCGTCGCTAATGATCATTACCTTTCTTGGTCCACCTTATCCTCACCGACGCCACATCCAATATTCTGACCAGACGGTCACTGTGGGTCCCTTCCAGTGCGAGGTAACCTTGAACAAGTTTGGTTCTGCGCTCTCATCCTCACGACAACCTGTGCCACATCCCGCGACACCTTTGACTAGACTTGCCATTCCTGGGCAACTAACTGCGTGATACACATGGGCGACGCCGCCGCCTTGACATCGCTTGTCTCAGCTTTCTGTCGACTTGGTTGGCGACACCAACTGCTGTCGCGAACGCCTTGTTGTACGTATTCTGCCTTGTGTAAATGCCCAGTTCGATTCTAATAGTAAAAGAAAGTGCGTCCAGCGTGTTCTACCAACGAACGGTGCGTACGCGAGACTCTTGTTCTCGCATTGTCAACGCCGCCCGTCATAATCAGGGGACATGTTGGTTTCACTCCAAGGCACCATCGGAACCAATGCGTACCACTCGGTGTTCTATCCTCTGTCTCGCCGCATGTTTCAGAGTTTGGTGTTGAAAACACATCCACCCGAACGCAAGACCGCTTAGCGGCACATAAGAAAAAAAAACTCAACCGTTCGTTCTACGTTTTCATTTCCGGTCAGTCTAGATTTATTTATTTATTTTCCGAATCACTGGGTCCAGGCAAGGCAAAAATTTCGAGTGGGACTCCGCGGCAATGGAAGTTCAATAATACACCAAGTGACGTGTCTGGACCACAGAATCAGATCCCGACCGCAAGTTCCAGCGCTCAACGCTCAGCCCCCAAAACGTGCGTGTTCAACAGGCAAGCTCTCCTCAAAATATCTAAACAAATTGACTGCTGGGATTCGAGGGTCCCGTAGGTAGTATACCTGCAAGTGTTTGTCATTGATGCGTTCCCACCACCTCGCCGTGAACATTTTGGGACATGGTCGGTTCGAAGGCAAGAATGAGGCTGTGGAATGATCGCATCACATGTATATGTGAGACGTACGCCAAGGACATAATATTTCGATATGCCGTAGGTGAAGATGTCACAGAATGCGGAGGGCGCAACGAGAGGAATCTGTAAATTCTCAGACTGGCGGTTAGGTAGTTCAACGTTCAGTGGCCATCAGCACGATAAGTAAACTGAACGATTGCAGTTTTAGGTACCTACGGTACCTCGAGACGCGCAGATCTACAATCATCAGGCGGGAATGTTACGTTATGTCCAGGCGCTTCAACCCTCGCTTCCGAAACAGTGTCACCTTGATTGAACAAGGTCCGACGGAGGATAGTAACAAACTTGATGCGTCATTATTTTAGGGCCAGACTAGCTTGATGGCAGAATAGTCATACAACGCAGCGGCGCATCTACTTTGTAGTCGGGCACAGTGCGCACCGCCGTACGTCGAATGAATCAAAGGACCCTATCGGTGATTTCTTCGTGCCAACTCCACCTGCCGGCATGGATCCATCGTACTGGGAAATGACATCTCTTTCTGACCTTCTGACCACGGTCGCAGACCTGCGTGTATATGGGCGCACGGGATGGATTCAGTTTCGCATAGAGCTCGTGTGATGTCAGGCACGTGGGCGAGTGTACTGATTGGTTAGTGGCGGCCGGGACCAGATCAACGCCGACGTCCATTCGTGGTGGGAAGGCGCAAAGCTGAGTTCCAGTGGTCGTAAAATATGAACCTGGTGTTTGCTATGTGGACGGCGGTCCAGCAGGAATTCGAGCCTGGACATGGGCATTCACCATATCTCCATCCATTACCGTTCTTGGGGCTTCGAGGAAGGGTTCGAGAAGGTGCGAGATGTCGAACTGGACATGCATGGGCCTACACTTAGAGGCACTGCTTAACTCGAGAATGGGCATTTCGGAGACATGACGCACCGATGTTCGAGAATAGCGTCGCGGGTATCGCCAAATGCATATACGCACACGGTGGCATCCACCACACAAGTCCCATGATTGCGTCAATAGCTTATCTGTGATGTCAGATGCGAGCACTACATCCTCGGCCATATCTACTCACCGATGCGTTCGCTGGGTCGCCCCGTATGGAATCTGAGTATTCGTGTTCATTTACGTTCAGATCAATAAACTGCAGCGGGCAATGGTCGGAACCGACCTTGACCTATTGTGACCGGCGGTGGTAATAGCTAATTAGACCTTATGGGATGGCGTCGATGCGTCGTAATCTGTTGATAATAGACATGCTAAGGTCCCCGCCATAAGAATTTGTATTACTGGTTGAGGCACGATCGTGGACGAAGGCATACGGGCGAACCTTGTAAAAAGAGGAAGTGAACGAGACAATGCATGGTTTGTCACACGCAGAACGAGACGAGACTCCGTGAGCTAGGTGGACAGCTGTGAGCACGAAGGTCTAGCCCCGGACGTATGGGCGAGCAAAGCGGATAATACAACCCATCGAGAACTATGATTTCCGACGGATACTAGGCTCCAAAATTCCGGTGTAGATTCGTGGGACCAGTCATTAGGGAACGAAGGTTTGAGCTTTCGGCGAACCTCCGCTCGCATTCTCCAGGGCGTTCAGTGTGATGTGTGAGTCGGGTCTCCAGGGGACATGATCTTGCTCGGCGGGCGACATGATCACTGTTGTATTTTCCGTGCCAAAAATATCCCCCTGGAAACATAAAACTTACAAGTTGTAAATGTTGTTCAAAGCGTCCTCGTAGGAGGGCAGTGGGAAAAGCAGTCCGAGTCGCGGCTCACACGGTCTACTTCGAACAAAGGTTTACACAGCACATACTTATCCTCCTAACGTTCAGCGCGATTGTCAACTAGAGATGCTAAGATTCATGATTCAAACAGAGTAAATTCGAGACGCATGTAGTAGAAGCAAAGAATAACGTGGTGTTGCTCGAATGGTTACAGGCTGAGAAAAACTGCACGGTTTGTCACGGATGCTGGCACAGCGATACTCAAGTGACTGAACGTTTCGATGGTGAGTCGAACGCTGAAGTCTTCATCTCAAGTCGCCTCGGATACGCTCACTTCGTTTACGGCTCGGCTAACCAAACCAGTCACGAGTGCCCTGGTTCATGTGCTGCTTGATGAAGATGTTGATTCATTTCCGCTGTAGGTATCCGCCACCACGGGCGCTGCCGAACTACAGTTAATGATAGTAGAATCGGGACCCAAAGGCACCTAGCTATTTCACAGAGGTATCCGCCTCGTTGTTGCATCTACAAGCTTTGCGTTGATCGGCGTTGTGGCATGGGCACAAGAAAAACGGTAAGGATGACGTACGGCTGGCCGATGTCTGAGTTCATGTGAGCGAGATACATGGATATGTCACGAGAAAGGATCATGGTGTACATACCGGAGGATAGCTAGTCAAAATTTCCACCCCAACCCGGCGCGAGCACAACCCTCCTTATCCGCATATGACATATGAAAATAGGTGTTCGTTTTCCAGGACTTGATCGCTGTTGGATCACAGGTGAGCTCGCAATTGTCCTACCATCGAAAATACTCATTCATCCCAGTACCATAGCGCACAGGATCGGAGAAACAACGAAATGCAACGCAGGGGAATGGCTGGATCGCGGAACAGATGGTGTGTGGTCAAGAGCTATCCACGACTTGCTTCGTGTCATTGCGATACGATGACGACAAAACAACAGAACATACTGCAAATTTGTGTATCCAGCAAAAGTATTTTATATTTTTTCTAGGATGCGTGAGATAAGACAAGGAGATGCTAAGTCACTCACTTTCACGGTGCGCAAAGCAAGTCTTGTCAACCCTGCAAATCTTGGTGTTGCCGTGGGTCCGAACGCGGATCGCTGTGACTGGTACCGACAACCATTTTTCGCCGCTGTCGTAGAAGAGAGTGACCCGGAGCAGCCGGAAGCTACAGAAAGTTGGGGCCAGAGGCTTAGAAGTTCCACTTCACGGAATTTTAGATAGTAGGTGGTGAACGTTTGAATGACCACTGAGTCAGCTATCATTGATGCCAAAGGCGCACACATTGCGCCAGAGAAAATGGCGGAAGAAGTTTGAGTATGCGCTCGCTCTTGGGGTCACTGTAGTAAAGGGAAGGGCCGCGAACAGGTGGTCGATGCGTTTGGTGTAGAAGAGCGT
>JBBPTV010000310.1:0-27708 GCA_038094275.1 Tubosaeta brunneosetosa | reverse complement strand
ACTATAGTCTGGTTGCGAAGGCATAGATTTCCGATGAAGGAATATAAGGTTATTTAAGGCCATTGAAAGAAAAATCACTCTATGACAAATTTACAATATAAATTGGTGACTTGTGGTGCGCGTGGTGATTGTCGTCGTGTACGGCGGGAATGTCGAAAAGCTCGACATCACGGCCACAGTTATGCTTTCTGCCCTCAGCAGTGGGGAACCTCATCTTTGCGACACAGTAGAGCCTGGAGCGTCCAACATGACATCGTGCACGCAACTGGACAGTGTGTTAGAAGCAACTATGATTATGCGTGCGACTCAGCAATGTGTGAATCTCAAGAAAAGACATCACAGCCACAATTGTCCTCCGAGCAGTGTGGGAATCTCAAAGAAACGACATCACAGCCACAATTCTCCCGCCTAAGTGACCTTGTGATGTTCAAATATAAGGCCAAAGTTAAAGAAAACAAGGCGCTCGAGGTCACCTCTAACCCTGAAACAGGCAGATTAACCTATCCTTTCCGACTAAGCTTGTAAGTACGCGCGCCTCATGACGTTCCACGACAAGCTTAGAGACCGACATCAGCTACGACAAGCCACCTCTCTACGAAGTCACGCTCGAAGAATTCGAAACCTGCGCCCTCGACCGCCTCCGTGTCCTCGCCGAGATCGAGTCCTCCTTTGCCCGAAATAGGCCCTGGGACGAGCTCAAGACCGTGACAGATGGGCAATGTAAGAAGTACCTCCCCCTTAACAGCAACACGGCCTTCACGGCGGCGTTGGAGGACCAACGGCGGTCCGACCACCTCGGCCATTTCGTGACCCGGCTTGCGTTTTGCCGCTCGTGGGTTCATGCTTCAGTGTTGGACGTAGACTGATAGTTTTCAGGGAGGAACTGAGGCGGCGGTTCGTCAAGGCGGAGACGACGCTGTTCAGGGTGCGGTATGAGACAGATGACAATACGGAACGCAAGGCATTTCTTGAGTCGCATGCGTTTGAGTGGGAAAAGGTTGCTCGCCGGACTCTGTGACGTGGACTGTGCTAAAGGGTTGGGACTAGGCTACGAAGGACGAAGTGGAACGGTTTGCAAAAGAATTCAAGGCACTCGAAGGAAAACTGCCCCAACAGACCGCACAACCCGACCCCAAGGACCAGGTTCCCGAGTATTACAAAGTATGCGAAATGGTGCGAACTAATATTGTTGCTCAGTCGCTATTTTGCAGGTTTATTGGACCAGAGTACCAGACCTGGTCGCCAAAAGACGGGTGCTTTTACGTGGAGGGTATGCCTTTGTGTCCAACAAGGAAATGTCCAGTTTTGTGTTCAATGAATTCGAGAGAAGGCTGGAGATGGCGCTCGAGGTTAGTGTTCCACACGATTGTACCAGCCCGCTGAACATGAATAGCATACTGCTAAAATGCTCCCTCGCTTGGACGAGGACACAAGACTGATACCCATACTGAACAATCTATCCCAAGGATTCCTCTCGGGTGTTCCATCTGAATGGGTGAACCCTTCTGCTACCGGAGATGAGATCCGAGCCGACATGATCGATGGTCTCGCAAAGAAACACTTTCCGATGTGTATGCGGAATTTGCACGATTGTTTAGTCAGGGATCGTCATTTGAAGCATTTTGGACGGCTGCAATATGGACTGTTCCTCAAGGTATACCAATTGGATTGGTGTGCGGATGCGCAACTCATTCGCTCTCAGGTGTTGGGTCTTTCAATTGACGAAGCGATCGCGTTTTGGAGAAGGTCCTTCAGCAACATCACAGACGATAAGTTCAACAAGGAGTACAAGTACAACATCAGACATTCGTATGGTTTGGAGGGGAAACGTGCAAACTACCCTGCTAGGAGGCGAGTTTATGCTTGCCCTGGGTCGCTACTGGGTTGACTTTAGTCACAGCTGCCAACAAATCCTTACGAGCGATAAACCCGGGGTTGGGGATTGTCACGGATGCCCGTATCGGCATTTTAGCCCCGAAAATCTGCAAAGTGCTCTACTTGCAGCGTATTCTCCCATGGGTCTCATGACGACGGATCTGCACGAGATCATAAGGACCGTCAAGGAGGGCCACTACCACGTTGCATGCACACGGGTATTTGAAATAACACATGCCGGTCAAGGAGTGAAGAAGGGGGAAGGCATAGGCGGTGGTGATAGTGTCACACACCCCAACCAGTATGCCGCAAGGAGCATCGAGCTGGAAAAGCCTCGACAAGACGAGGCGATGGTAGAAGACTCGTAGCTTTGTATATTATGCGGTATCAGAAGTCTTAATTGATACGTGGACCCCGAAAGCCTCGCAGCACTTCGGCCGTGTGTTATGCCACATTTTGTGTCGTCTGCCCATCTTTGCGTCCTCATTTCTCCAAGTTTTCGTAACAAAGATGGTTCGCAGCAAGACACCCAAGCCAAACGGTGGTACTGCAGAAAACGATAACGGTGTTCTCCAGCAGTATGTTGATACTGACGGCCACTTTTCTATGGTCAGGTACGGCACGACTTCGAAAGCTCATTAGTCGATCCATGCTGAACCAACGAGCAGGAATTTTAGGTTGGCCGACCTAGTGACGATCATGAATGGGGTCTGTGGCTCCTTTTCCATATTCTCTTCGGCTCAGTACATGGTCACGCACGATGATGAAACCTTGTGGTGGGCGTTTGCCCTTCCCCTGGCGGGGCTCACCTTTGACTTTTTCGATGGAAAAGTGGCGAGGTGGAGGAAGTCCTCTAGTTTACTCGGACAAGAGCTGGACAGTCTGGCTGACCTGGTAGGGTTCACGTCCTCTCCCGGCCCAGCTCGGCTCACGATCTCGCAGATTTCATTTGGCGTTGCGCCTGCCGTCCTCGCTTTCGCGGTTGGCCTTCGCACGTATCTGGATACGGTTTGCCTTACAGGCTTCATATGCTGTGGGCTTGCCCGACTCGCGCGCTTCAATGCGACAGTGGCATTGATTCCGAAAGATGCGGGTGGGAAAGCGCGCTATTTTGAAGGACTCCCCATCCCATCTTCGCTTGCCCTTGTCGCCGTCATGTTTTACTGGGCTCGCCAAGGGTGGGTAGAAGGACAGGCTGGTATACCGGGTGGCGTCGTCACGCTATGGGGCTCATCTGGTGGCCGGGGTGACGTCCACCCAGTGAGCATTCTCTTCGGCTTGTGGGCTGCCGCGATGGTCAGCAAAACTCTTCGGATTCCAAAGCCGTGATGTGGTTGGAATAACTGTTGATGGTCTTTTTTTTCGACCTTCGGTAACGGGCGCGCTACGAATTTCTGGCAAGGCAGGATGACCACTGGACACGTAGCTTTGATGACACCCTATGAACGTTTGTATGTGATTCTTTTGCGTGGACTCTTTGGTAGTGCACTTTGTGTCTGATCTCAATTTTGAATTTTTCTTCGAAAGCCGATGTCATGTCAACCATATTGTGATTGATATTTCGGAAGTATATATGAATGTCCTTTTGTGCAATGAAGTTGCTGTGAGCTCAACTACTCTTGCTGACGTCGTCATCGATCATGGTTTATACATTTCACCTTGTGAGTCATTTCAATCAAGTAACGAGCTCAACTTGATCCGAAGAAGCTCAGTCTGTCAAACGCTGAACGGATCAGTGCGGAACCGAGACCCTTCAGCGCTTGACCTGTTTTCAATTGCTATGACTTCGACGAGTTCAGCACTCTAAGAGAGGAGACGGAATGTTCTATACCAACAAGCCCAATCTACAAACACTCCAAGAGTAGGTACTGAGAGAATTATTTCTCCATCCAGTGAAGCTGTCCGCAAGAGAATGAAGGTGCAAAAAATTATCGACCCGAGGGAAGTTACGATTATGCAGGATATATCTATGGATAAAAGTCAAGTCCAGCGTTCGGTTGGGGCGAAATGAATACACCATTCTGCGACAGCTCACGCTAGATATGCGGAATAATAAACGCATGTACGGTAGGTTCGCGTGTAGCACAACTACAACCTCCAGCCGTTTGAGAAACTTGGTGGTAGTTGCCAGGGCGTTCGTCCGGTGACAAAGAATCCACTTCATCTAGATGTGATCAGGTTCCCGGCGCTCTGCCACACTCCCGATACGATACCCCTTATTGACCCTGCTTCTCCCGAGCCGCAGCCCTCTCTGCCAAATCTACCCCGACAAGGATCTTGCTTGCCTTCCAAAGCTGAACGACGTTGATGATGTTCTTCATCAGGCATACAGGGAAAGAAAGCAGCGCTAGAACTTGGGGCCATGTAAACGACGCCAGGTAAGCAAAGGGCGGGAAGATGTCGAAGGAAAGTGACTCGGAGATAGGAGTGTGTATCCACTTCATGAGATAAAGGGAGACGAAAAACATCTCGTTGCCAGCACATATGGAGAATAGGGTACGCTATTCACTCTCGGTTAGAACTTAAATGCAAGCCTAGGACTGGGATACACACTGGGTCGGTGTAATAGTACCACAGAATACGGCTCACATCGCTTTTGACGAGCTTGTGGCTGCGGGACCCTGTCACAAGAGAGCTATTGAAAAAAAAAGCGTCAGGAATGCCTCAACGTGGACAGGGGTTATAATAGTTACCTGTACATGTGCATATAGTGGCTTGAGAAATCGAGTGCAATGAGAAATTGGAAAACAAGTGCGAAGCTTGGGTATGCTGAGGCGAGATAACAAAGGAGACACGAGGTGGTGCACCTTCCGACAGTGGTCAGCGCCAGGTGGTATGGTCGTGTGAGATGCGCACCTATCAGTTACCATGTCCAGCACCGCACCGAATTTAGATGCCTGTCCAAGTGCCCTGGCGGCCTGACCGTCCACGGCATCGAGGAGGCATGATATGCAATATGCTATGGTGCTGTATTTTGGATGATAGCTCATGAAATGTAGGGAAAGTCCGGCGAGAATGACACGTGTATAGCCTATTGACGAGGGCGTGAGTCCACATACACTGTCCAGGGCCCCAGAGACGCCCACCGATGATGTTGGGGACGAAGAGAAAGACGTTTTCAGAATAAGTCTGAGCGGTTGCCAAATCCACGGCAACTTTGGCATCCACATGTCTGAGGGAGCCTCGTCTAGGTGATTTGCGAACGGAGTTGGAGTTGTTGGCCGAGCCGTTGGAGTGTCTGCTCATCGTTGTTGGTGGTGAGGAAGAAATGTGTACAGAAGAAATGACGCGCCGGAAAATGTTTGTCAACACACATCACGTCAACACGGGGGTATCCGACTACACGAAATTTAAGTAGAGAATAATATTAACTCTTGTGCTGCGAAAAGTAAACCCCCACACCGATACCGACAGCAACCAAGATAACGATGACGGTGATAAAAAAACATATCCATCGCTTTCGCCGAGCAGACCGTGCATGGTCTTTTGCGATTTCCACCTGCTCAACTCTAATGGGGTACTTAGCAACAACCCAAACGAAACTGAACCACTTACCCTTTCCTAGTGTCCTCCTCTACACCGATAGCCTTGGTTTCGATGGACGTGATTTGCTCGTCATGCTGAATAACTAATACGGCCATCTACATCCAGATGTTCAACACGAAGATACGGGCTACAAGTAGAAAAGAGAGCGAACATCGTTGAATAGTTGTGCCAGTTCTGCCAAGGTAACTTCAATGCGTTGAATATCTTGATGGCGTTCCTGGACTTCACGATAGGCTTGCCGTGATTCACCGTAACGAGTGGAAGAAGAGATCTACGATGAGCCCTGAGCACGTCATCGGGAATGCCCAAGTGAACTGCCTACAGCCTGGAGAAAAATGGCGTTGCTACTGCCCTGAGTGTCATCCACGACAGCAGACACTTCATCCCGAGTTGCATCAGGCTTTACTGCGTGTGCACCGGTTCAAAACGACTGGCCGCCCGAGCGTGAGAATAGGAATCACCAATTTTGAACTGTCGTTCCACCCGGTCCCTGTACCTTTGCCGATACTGCTGTTCAACGTTCTGATATCTCTGCAGTGTCTCGACAAATCTGCCGTGAACGAGGGTGATCTACAATTATATTTCAGTGATCTCATTCGAAGCAGGGTGATGCAAACGCACTCTGTTCTTCCTGATCTCGGCGTCCTGCAAACTAGCGCCTCCGGGCTGAGCTCTGAGGGCCTTGATGCGATTAGAGAGTGAATTACTGAGGGTACGAGTGGATTCCGTGAGGTCAGCCAGACGTGCATGGTTGGCCGCGGAGTCCTGCTCTGAGAGTGCATTCAGGGAGCGTGCGTGCAGGTCAGCAATAGCGGTGACATTCGCATTGAACTCGGCGACAGAGTCTTCAATGGCGGTGGTCTAAATTGGTGTCCACACGATGGGGATAACGCAACGGAAACGAGCGCACCTCTGCATAAAAGGCAGACATGGAAGATGTATCTTGCGCGCCATGATTACTTGTCGTCGGCGGGACCCTCTGCAGCTCGATTGATGGCTGCGGAGCCTCTGCCTGCCGCTGGGCCTGTGTGGGGCGTGAGTGGGTGCAGCGTGTATGCGCATATACGCACCCTGAGCGCTGCGAGTCTGTCGCGGCCCATGATGACGAGATGAACAGGAGATGCCCGTGAGAAAAATGATACGATCCGGGAAAACAAAGTGAGCTCGCTACCACGGACGGCGAGCTCGTTCAAGACGACACACATGCGTTCAACGTCCCACCTCGCCAGGTCGCTCATCAGGGCTTCTAGGAGACCTCCAGCACGTCTCATAACGCCCTCGCTCGCCCGCACAAAGTCTCCGAAGGAGCCCAGCGTGAGCAGCACCCAGCCAGACCGTCCGTCGCCCAGAGTACACAAGCGACTCGCGTCCTCGCACCAAGTCATCGACGAGCAGCACGCCGATCAGTCTGTACTCGCTACCTCAGACTCACCACCAGAAGCAGATCCTCCCACCGATCCCACGCCGGAGAAACCAACACGTAGACAGCGAGTTGTTCCTCCGACTTCTTCCACCTCGCCCAGGGACTCAGAGGATAGACCTCAACTACCTCCTGAACTCGATATCCTTTGGCTACCCGATTCATCCCCAAACCCGACCGTGTTGCCCCCACCAGAGCTCTTTGAAGAGGCTCTTACAAACCTTCATATCGCACTCCATCCACAAACTCAACATCGCGCTGCATACTCTTCTCCTTTAGGTCCACCTGTAGAACCGACCCTCGCATTGTACTGTCCCGTAGAGGGTGGCGAATACGTTCTCGATGATGCCGTCCGCGAGTTGGCTCGTAGAACGGGGGCCGAAGTTCTTGTAATTGATTCCGTTCACCTCGCTGCAGGCGAATGGGGCCATTTTGGAAAGGGTGCGTTTATTTGTTCTGTTTGACTCGTCCATGGCACTGACCCGTCTGCCCTACAGCGGCTTGTGCCATCCAGCTCCCCAGAAACCCGCTTCACCATCATCCTGTGCCTTTTCTCTCTTCTTTTCGCCGTTCCACAGCAGAGGAGGAGGAGGAGCCCGAACCCGGCTTTCTTCCACCAGCAGGAGTCTCTCAGATGACACTCCACGTCCTTGCCCCAGTCGCCGCTTCTCGTGGACGGCCCTCCTCGGTCTTTACCCCTGCTCGTTCAGCCCCCACCCCAACCCGAATCAAAGCTTTTTTCGACGAACTCATCAACATGCCCTCCCCTTCGTCCTCTGATTCACCACAGCCCCAACCCATCCGCCCGCGCCTAGTCTACATTCGTGACTTTCCCACTCTGGCGCCGTCAGCGCCCACTTGGTACCCTCATCTCCTCAGTGCGGTACGCGCTCGTAGAACAGGACCGATCGCTCGCCCCTCATCCCCTGTCGCATGTCCAATGGCCATCGTATGCGGTGTGACCCCGCCACTTGTCGGACCCTTATCACTTACTCTGCCATCATTCATAGGGCCGTTTTCAACGTCCGCACAGTCCAGCTCGAGTTCCGTCAATCCTCGTCGAAGACATGCCGCTCGTTTCTCTCCCTCCTCTAGCCCAGGTCCCAACACCAGCGCCATTTATGCACAGATACCGTCAGAATGGGGCGAGGATGACTATGCGGCGCGATTACGCGAAAAACGACTTAGGGAACGTCTTCGGAGATGGGAGAGGTATGGGGATGCTGTACTGCTGGAAGACATTCCGCGCCTCTTTTCTTCCCCTCCTCCGACATATTTCCCATTTAGTGGTGGTGGCACTAGTAGTCCTCAAGCGATCGCTCAACCCGCCCCTGCTGAATTGGAAAACCCGCGCCCACCAATCCTCTTGTTGGGAGGGGGACCATCTCCCTTCCTCGACATGTTCGGGAACGGACAGAGCGACCCAGAAGACAGTACCTCTGGAAATAGTTCAGGGAAATTCTTCCGGGCTTCGGTTATACTTCCCAGTTCACGGGATCAAGGCGCGGAAAGAACATGCAGGATGACTCGACGGAGGGAAGTAAACGAGCTGGCTATGCGATTAGGTGTTGGGGGGATTGGAGGTGTGTTGGAGGCTGGAGAGACTGTAACCGATGGTGCGTCAGCCGAGGGGGCCGAAGTTGGTGCAGAATTCGACCAGGCCGAGAAGGCGTCGGAACCCTATGGGGAGCTCGAAACGGATCCGGAAATTATTGGAGTCACCGCTAGTGTCGGACACCAACCTGACAATGACAGCCTGCAGTACCCCGAGGAACACGAGATGTGGGAAGATTGGAGCACGCGTGTCGAGCCTTGGTCTTCCATACGTCAAATTGCGGATCGAGCGGTTGGAAGTGTTGTCTCCTCTTCAATTATTTGCTCTCCTTCGACATCGAAGTTGGTGGGTGCAACTCTTGAGCCAACTTCCGTACCTTGGTCTGCAATACACCGCGCCTGGGCAGCACAACGCTCCTCACGTGATCTGCGTCGCGCTTGGTCAAAGGACGCCCGGATTCGGATTCCCCGCGAGAATCAGCCTGACGATGCGGCAGAAGACGAGTTGGACGCTCTTGGACTCGAGGACGGTGATGAAAGTCCGCTCATAGATGAGGTGGTAGAAAAGGTTAAGCAAGGCGAGGACCTTGATCCTCATGAAAAACGACTACTGGGCTGCATCGTCGATCCTGGTACGCTGCTCTGTTTGAAATAACAGTGGATGTAATGATCACCTCGGTAGCTTCTCTTTCGACGACTTTTGCACAGGTTCATCTTCCTCCGCATACGATCGACTCCGTGAGGACACTGGTCTCCCTTCCACTTTTGCATCCTGTCGCATTTCAAATGGGTATTCTGAGAGAACATGCCATGACTGGATGTCTCTTGTTCGGACCTCCAGGAACTGGCAAAACCCTCGTTGTGCGGGCTCTCGCAAAGGAAGCTGGCTGCAGAATGTTGATGGTTTCGCCATCTGATGTGATGGACATGGTACGCCTCCTACATAGCTTCTTCCGCCCTATCTCTGATCCTTGGCAGTACGTTGGTGAAGGTGAGAAACTTGTGAAAGCAGTCTTTAGCCTTGCTCGCCGTTTGTCCCCTTGCGTTGTGTTCCTGGATGAAATCGACGCACTTTTCGGGGCTCGGTCGTCAGCCCGCGACTCGGGTGGTGCCATGGCGCACCGTGGGGTCATCACCGAATTTATGCAGGAGATGGATGGGTTGAAGAGCCAAGCAGGCGTGGAGGAGAGAGTTGTCGTCATTGGTGCTACTAACAGACCCTTTGACCTCGACGACGCGGTGTTGCGGAGGTTACCGCGTAGGTTGTTGGTGGATCTGCCTGGGGAAAAAGAAAGGGAGGGTGCGTGGTGTTCTGGTTTAATTTTCAGCCGAAACGTGCTAACGTCGTTGCGATTTAGCTATTTTGCGCATTCTGCTGCGGGACGAGACATTGGCTTCGGACGTTGACGTCAAGACATTGGCTAGACAGACTGAGAGCTTTTCGGGATCGGATCTGAAGCGTGCGTTGGGTGGTTGTTCTGTAGCATGCCTTGCTGACATTTGAACCCAAGACTTGTGCGTTTCTGCTGCTCTCGACGCAGTCAAAGAAGGTGTCAGCGTTCCCTGGAATTTATCACCAGAACCCACTGTGCACGAGACATCAAGTAGCTCCGGTAGCTCGGATGCGTCTGCGGCATACTTACGGACTATCCGTCCAAGGCATTTTACCAAAGCCCTCAAAGAGATCACACCATCAAACTCTGAATCTCTGGGTTCTTTGGCAGACTTGCGCAAGTGGAATGAACAATTTGGCGAGGGAGAAAGGGAGAAAAGGCGTATACAGGTGTGGGGGAAGGGCAAGTTTGGTTTTGTAGATACCACGCTGGGTGGGCAAGACGAAGGTCGTGTTGCGGGACCCCACGCGATAGTACGGAGAACCATGTCGATAGACGAGTAACGCCATAATGCTCTAGCACCTATAGACTATTTTGATTCAGGAGCGTCATCGTCAACGCGCCTTCGTAGTGCGACGACGCGTAGCCTGAGATTTCTGAGGCGCGGCATCTCCGTCGTCCTCGTCCTCGTCAACATCCATTCTGACAGCCTTTTTCTTTCCGCGTCGCTGGGACGGTTGGGTTGGCTCTGGCTCATCATCGTCCATTCTCATCTCTTCATCCTCGTTGCCACTCGCCGTTGTGCTCTTCCTGCGAACGCGCCGGCCTTCATCTTGACCATCTTTGACAGCAGCCTCGCCTACGGGCTTAAGGTTCTTGACATCTTGTGGCCAATCTGCTGCACACGCAGGACATTGCCCATTGCGGGCGCGGAGCGGTTTGAAACAATGATAATGGACTCTCGTCTTGCAATTAGGGGTGTTACAACTCGCACCCCGTGTGATGATCTGGGCGCAACAGAAACGAAATTCGAGTGAATACAAGGGTAAGAGAAGAGGGACACTACCTCTAAGCAGATGGTGCACTCCAGCCACTCATCGGGATAGTTTGACTTGAGATAAGGTGACAGCTCGAGGAGTGCACGGACTGAGAGTGAGTAGCGTGCACGTCTGAACACAGGCTCAGTACCAGGAGAACGAAACGTCTGGAACTGGCTCAACTTGCTCTTAAGCAGCCATCCCTTGGCCACGAGACTACTTAGGACAGCCTCCGCCTGAGACTTGGTCATGTTTGATTTGAGCGAGCTTACTTCGCGGAGGGCCGCGAGCGAAGACACGGAGTAGGCCTCGCGTGGTGCGAGCATGATTTGTTCCACCTGCCATGGAGCGGTCAGACGAAGCTGGTCGGAATGGCATCACGTACGACCGCCTTGAAGTAAGTAATCTCGAGGGGTGTGTAGTCTGTGGCCATCTGGGAAATCTCGTCGTCCTTCAAGTTCACCTTGAGGCGAGTCAGTAGAACGACAGGCTGGATGTCATTGGGACACACGATCGCCCACATCTCCGTCCCCGACTGCTCGTCTATCGAGTGACGGAATTCGAGGTCGAGGGAATTGAGAGTGTTGTTTATTTGGGTGGTAAACCTGTCCCAAGCCTGTCTAGTATCCTCGTACTCTATCCTGAGTGAGGGATCAGCGGCTTGAGACGCGTCAGTTTGGAGACGCGCAAAAGATGCGATCCCACCTTTGACCGCGTTGATGCACGCTGACCAGAGCACCTGCGCATGCTTGAAAGAAAGGATTCCACGCGAAAAAACTGCTTGAAGAAAGAGTCGCTGAACGTCGTTTGAGCTGACCATGATGAGCCGCCACAGGCGTGGCCAGGTGTGGCAAACTTTTGATTAATGCAGCCGCCGCGTTGATGTAAGTGGCCAAAGATAAGATAATGATGTCGTTACTCCGAGTCATATAAAATTCATGTCCTACCACCTGTCAGTTCGGATACCACTCGTGTTCTCTCTCCATCCATCATGTGCGGAATCCTCGCTGCACACGGCCTAGAAAGCCCAATCACACACCGTGCTCGTTTCATTAGATTGTCGAAACGCATCCGCCACCGTGGTCCTGACTGGTCTGGCTGCTACGTCGGCAAGGATGCCATTCTCTGTCACGAACGTCTCGCCATCGTCGGCGTCGGTGTGTTCCATGTCCCATTCCAAAATGGAGGCGATCTGACACGTGTATAGATTCTGGTGCGCAGCCCCTCGTGAGCGAGGATGGCAAAGTCACCCTCAGCGTGAACGGTGAGATCTACAACCACCTCTCGCTCCGCGCAGGCCTCGAAGGTGCCAAACTCAAGACCCACTCTGACTGCGAAATCATCTTGCCCCTGGTATGTCGGCCGAGTTCTTTCCGCTCATCCTTCGGCTTACGCGCATCGGCCGTCTAAGTACCAAAAATACGGCAAGAATGTCCCTGCGTTCCTTGATGGAATGTTTGCATTCGTCTTGTTGGACGAATCTGTGGCGCCATCCAGGATCATCGCTGCCCGCGACCCTGTCGGCATCACCACGCTCTACCAGGGCTGGAGCTCCGAACGTCCGGGGGTAACCTACTTCTCGTCCGAACTCAAGGCACTCGTGGACGAGTGCGACAAGATTATACCTTTCCCACCTGGTCATGTCTATGACAGTCTGGACAACTCCACAACGCGTTACTACCTGCCCTCATGGTGGGATGGGGACCACGAGAACGCGCTCGCACCCACCACCTCGGCTGACCTCACCTTGATCCGTGAGACCCTCGAGGCAGCCGTCCGAAAGCGGTTGATGTCCGAGGTCCCGTATGGGGTCCTGTTGAGTGGTGGCTTGGACAGCAGCTTGATTGCTTCCATCGCTGCAAGGGAGACGGAAAAAGTCGCCCTTGCCCAGTTCGAGTCGCGTCAACGCAAGCTTGCTGACGCGTCCAGCACACCAACGACGCCCAAAGGAGACGAACAGAACGAGAAAGGTGAGGCGTCGGAGCTTCTTGGATACCCCCACCCTGACAGCTCCGCCGATCAGCGACGCTGGCTGCCTGGCCTCACCTCCACTCATTCTCGATTGGACTGGAGAAGTCGCCCGATCTCCTGGCAGCGAAAAAAGCCGCACGCTTTTTGGGAACCATTCACCACGAATACGTGTTTACCGTACAGGAGGGTCTGGATGCAATTCCGGATGTCATTTACCATCTCGAGACGTACGACGTGACCACTGTTCGGGCGAGCACGCCCATGTACCTCCTCAGCCGCAAGATCAAGGCCATGGGTGTTAAAATGGTATTGAGCGGAGAGGGGAGCGACGAAATTTTTGGAGGTACGTAACGACCGCGCAACCACAAGGTATACTTGGGAGGACCTGATCCATTGCAGGCTACTTGTATTTCCACGCTGCGCCGGACACCAAGTCATTTTATCAGGAATGCGTACGCCGAGTAAAGAACCTTCACACAGCAGACTGTCTCCGTGCGAACAAGTAAGCCAGTTGCGTGACCCGGAAATTGACATGACGTTCGCGTAGGTCGACCATGGCATGGGGCCTGGAAGCCCGTGTCCCGTTCCTCGACAAGGCGTTCCTCGACATCGCGATGAACATTGACGCGAAGGACAAGTCGTTTTCAAAGGGTTCTTCCCAAGAAGTCGACCAGGACGGCCGTCCAAAGATGGAGAAGGTCTGCTCCCTCGACCCCACAAAGACCAAAACTGATACATTGTCAAGTACATCTTGCGCAAGGCCTTTGACAGATCTCCCGATGGCAAGGTGCGTGCGGCGGAATAGCGCAATGACATCTGAAATGAATTCTTCCGTAGCCCTACCTGCCTAGATCGATTCTCTGGCGCCAGAAGGAACAGTTCTCGGATGGTGTTGGGTACTCGTGGATTGACGGGTACGTGACGTCTTACAACGAACCCGGACATGTGTTGACCTAGAGATGTCAGAATCAAAGACCACGCGGCTGCAGTCGTGTCGGACGAGGCGTTCGCCAAACGGGCGGAACGTTGGTCCGTAGACACCCCCGACACCAAAGAGGCTTATTTCATTAGGGAGATTTTTGAAGGCAAGGGCCCATCCACGTCGCGGTTGAGGCCCGACACTCATTTGTCCTTTCTTAGCTCATTTCCCCTCTGACGCCGCGGCCAGGACAGCTGTGCGGTAAGGTCAACTTTTTTTTCACGTGCAGGTCCTGATGGCCTTCCAGCTGGATTCCGCGTGGAGATTGGGGTTGTGCTTCGGACCCCAGCGGACGCAGTGTCAGCATTCACAACGCGGCGTACGGAGCAACAGAATAACAGGATGACAATTGAGTATACATGCTGAAAGAAAGTGCGTCGGAACCGCGCCAGCGAGGCTTGGTATGCTGGTATCAGTGTCGGATTAGAGTGAAGTGTCAATGTGTTCCGCAAATAGAGAATGTGATAAAAAGAAGGGAAAACCTCAATGAAAGTGATAAGGTATCGTCAAATAATTTGACAGCAATGCGGCCGCAAGCAGGCGGAAGAATGAAGGAATGTGTCAGTCACGATGCACGGGAGAAAACAATGGGCGAGCGAGTGCAGTATGCGAGTTCAAGAACGCGGAGAAAGGATGTACCGGAACTCAATTATTAAGGAGAGATGGTGGTGTCTAAGGAGTAGGACAACGGGGAAAGGTGCGGAACATCACTGGGTTAGCGAGGGATCTTGGGCAACAATTTGACGGTATAAGCCTACTCCAGAGTCTTCTGATGCGACAGGAGAGAGCTGAGGCTTGCTGGAATTGGGATTATTGCTGGTGGTGGCAGTTACAGTGGCACGCGTAGCTGCACTAGATTGCGAGGTTTGACGAGGCCGCTTTGCTGGGGGATTACCACGTGTGCTCGTGTCCCAGGCAGGGCGGGTCACAGTCGCCTTGACGGATTGACTATCATCCGAGGGATTAACACGTGTTTTGGTGCTTTGGACCGGATGCGTTTTCCTGCTTGCAGGTCGAATGCCTGGTGTGCCTTGGTCACCAGACACCAGCCGGGTGCCAAACTTCGCGTTAGCCGAAGACTCGCGGGCATAAGAGGTCCCACCGGGGGACACGCGCCTGCTGGGTCCACCAGCACCATGTTTGGGCTTCAAAGCCGGCTTTTGGAGTGTTATCTTGTCAGCACCCCAATAAGAGAAGCTCATCTTGCTCTTCTTATCCGAATCATCAGAGTCATCCTCATCCTCGTCGTCATCCGGCAACGGGATGATCCTTGGTTTATGGGTAGAGTGCGCCTCGGCCTTGGAGCGGACGACGCTGAGAGAAAGGTCAGACCAGATGAACGATGCACAAGGACAACCTTACTCTTCCATGGCCACAACACCTTCCTTCGGTTGAACCACATCCCCAATTGCCCAAGTTTCTATCTGTTGGAATGGTCTGAGCACACACCGAAACGGACCGACGATTGCCTACCTTGATAAACTTGTACAAGTTTCGCGGTTTCGTATGCGAGTTTCGACGCCCAGATGTAGCATACTTGGACTTGCTTTGTATCTCTGGCAGAGAATTAGTGCGCAAGTTGGTGCTAGATACCAGTGGCAACGATGTGGTCCCAGTACGTTGACACCTCAACACAACATCATTAAAGACCACCAGCCACAAATCCTTCTTGCCTCCCATACCAGAACTGGTACCGAGAACATCGCTCAACCGCCGGAACGATGTTTTGCCCTTGACATTCTTCATGGCCATTACAGGTGGGGGGTTCGGTCCTTTGGGTGATGACGAAGCGGACGCCGACCCCTCGCGACCAATGATAGCCTGTCTCTCCTCCAACAAAAGTCGCGAGGGCTTCGGAATGGCCAGCTGCTTCACCTTATCGAGACCCTCGATACGCGCGAAAACATCTCTCGTCTTGTCTCGGTCCTCTTTTTGAATCTTTTCATCTTCGATACTTCGCACGATATTCTCTACTTCGGCGACCATCTGAAGGGTGCTCTCGTATTCAAAGGTGCTGGGATCGGTGTGGAAAAGTAAATTCTGGAAGAGAAGTGGATACTTGAGCAAACGCTGGAACGGTTTGGACAACGTGATTGCAAGACCAGTTTCGCCCTTGTCGGCGGCCAACTCTTCCAG
Source organism: Tubosaeta brunneosetosa (assembly GCA_038094275.1). Taxonomy (NCBI): domain Eukaryota; kingdom Fungi; phylum Basidiomycota; class Agaricomycetes; order Boletales; family Boletaceae; genus Tubosaeta; species Tubosaeta brunneosetosa. The sequence continues at coordinate 11,856 of JBBPTV010000310.1, read as the reverse complement.
TCGCTGCAAAGACCTGCACACTTTCAGCCACTCTGCAGAATCCTGATTCTTGGGCTTTTTGGCAGCACTCGCCGTAGAAAGGGCATTATCGACCTGTTCTAGGGCGCGCTCAAGATGGAGCACGTAAGTGGCATAGCCTTGAAAGATGTGCGACTGTGGAAAATCAATTATTGCCCTGTTGCGATCAAACCAGTACGTACGTTTGAGACAAAGACGTCCGCGAGTGACCGTACGAGGGGATACTGTTCTTCGTACCGTTTTTTCAAGCCTTCGCTGAGCTTGACATGGCCGTCGAGGACCCCGCTCTCGATGACCTCCAGACACACTCGTAGGTCTTCAGGGAGGAGGTGCGGGGGGACGGCGGTCTGCAAAAGGGCGTCTTGGTGTGTTTGTGATCGCTTGGTCCTGCGAAGTAGACGACTGTGCACGGTCGGCGTTGTCTTTGCACTGTCTTTACGCTCGCGGTCCTTGTCACGTTCCCGCTCACGGTCAGGACCGGCCGGCCGGCCGAGGGATTGTGAGGATGCATTGACCTGATGCTGAATTGGGGGGAGTGAACCATGGGATCGCGATGGGAAAGGTACCGATTCTTTAACTTTATTACTCCTTCCAGCCGGAGCTGAGCCTGTACGATAGGGTGAACGAGGATGTGTGTGCTTTGCAGACACGTTGGTGTGGTTGTTTCGCAAGTCAGGAAGATGGTCTTCCTCCATATCCGACTCGGCCGATTCGTCGTCAATATTGGGCGTGGTAGGTGCCAAAGACTTGGTTTCTGGGTTAACAGGGGACGCACCATCGGAACGGAACCCAGTAGGAGACATGAAGCGAGCAGCAATGGGGAGCACATCGACGGACTCATGCGGGGACTCGACGCGGGGAGGTGGAGAGAGATAGTCGTCGTAGTCGTACGGCGCAGGCGTAGGAGGCGGCACTGCAAAGGGATGGAGGAGGGGTTCTATAAAAGTTTCCTTCATTTTTTGGAGGTCATTGACGTAGCTGTGTCGGATATGTCAAGCGAGGCGCTCAGACGGAAGAAGGGACATACCGTTCTTCACTGGCGACGATCTCCCAGAGAACTTCTTGTCTTGTGCGCTCGCGGGGGCCAAGATTGCTCACCAAATCATCCTCGGCCCCCTCGCTCCATGAGGATGCAGCGAGGATGCGGGTGCTTGTGTAAGACATTTGAGAGTAAGGGGTACCGGAACGGATAGAACCAGGGTAAGGGGAAACTGCTGTGCGTGTCGAGGGTGCCCTGTTAGATGGTACTGTGATTGGCGAGAGAGAGGGAGGAGTGGTGGTGGTTGGCTTGGAAGCCAAGTCTGTACGAGAGGATGAGGCAGCGGTCGAAGTAGAGCCACGCGTGTCCTTGCCATGTGTGGCCTGAAAACGTGAGACCGTGGTCTTGAGGGGGACAGCCGCAGGCGCTTGGGTGGATGATCCGGAGATAATAGGGCTTGGAGACACATCAGGAAGGGGCTGTGAGGTAGAGGGTCCTGATGGAGTCGGAGGAGGGGATATGAATGCAACTTTTTTCTGTATTTCCGAGCTAGCTGCGGACTCGGCCGCCTTGCGAGCGGCAAACTTGGCAGGCGGCTCTGAAGCATCTGGTATGTGGGGTACAGGGGAAGAAGGGGGAAGACCGACGCCGCTGTCGTTGTCGGCGTCGTTTGGTTCCTCAATGGGGGGGAGGGGACGCGCAGAGAGGTCTGGCAAAGGCTTGGTGGAGTTGAGAGAGGAGGGCGTTCCAGTTGAAGTAGTACCTGTGCTGGAGGAGGACTGAATCTGAGGCGGAGGTACGAGAGAATGGCGACTTGGGGGCCATTCTGGCAGTGGTGGGAGCAGGCTGAGCTCTTTCTTCTCGCGCGATGGGGGCGTCGCGTTTGGGGAATGTGTGTTGGACGAGCTGACGGTGTTGGTGTCGCTGCGGTCCTTGTCTTTTTCCCTGTCCTTCTCCCTTTCTCTGTCCTTTTCCTTGTCTTTCTCCCTCTCCTTGTCCTTTGGCTCCTTGGACAGGCCGCGATTGAACCTGTTGAGAAAGGCCTTCATGGTGTGAGTTGGAAAGGAACGTGTTGGAGCGAGGTCATCTCCGTAGCCACAACAACTAATGTCTAACTTTCCCCCCGCTCACGAAACCAAACACATTCGGTCCCTCACTTACGACCATCTCGGTCAGACGTTTCACCTCGCCCAATCAGATGACGGACACAGCAACGGCACGACTCTTTGGCTCAGCGCCCAGATTCTGTCTCTTTACATCACTTACAACCTCAAACCCACACGGGGAAAACGGCCCCGCGCGGTGGAGTTGGGCAGCGGCGTCGGCCTCACGGCGTGCGTATGTCGCTGTCTGAGCTCATGTAGACCATATTCATGTCAAGGCAGCCTCGTGTTGAGTGCGCTCGGATATGATGTGCTCGCCACCGACACCCAGCATGTATGCAACTCGGTTCTGAGACACAACATCGCTGCGAATCTGCCCACCGTCCAAGTCCGCGAACTGGACTGGAACGTTGGCAGCGATCGATGGCGGTGGGATGATCCCATGCGCATCACTCCCAGTGGCGACGCACCCACCAAGTGCGGAGCGAACGCAGACCATCTCCTCGGTCCTCCCTTTGATATAATTTTATCCAGCGACACGTTGTACGACCCATCACTCGTCCAGCCCTTCTTCAACACAGTCCGAGCCCTCGCCAAGGCCAGCCACGAGGTCGACCCTTTGAAACCCATCCTCCTGCTCCTCGCATTCGAGCGCCGCGATCCACAGCTCATCGCGTCAGCGCTCGCGAGCGCGCCGGTGCGCATGACACGGGTACCGACCAACAAGATTCGGAGGGCCATGGCACGCGCTGGGCTACGTTGGAGCACGTCGGACTGGGTCGGTGTTGAGATTTGGCGGGGTACACTGCAGTAGTACGAACGGAGCTCCTTTGTCCGGTTCCGATTCGGTCCGAAATTGTGGCTGTGCTACTATCTGGGCTGACGCGTCCTGCTGTGCTTGACCACACATTAATAAGACCTCTCCTCCGCTCCTCCTCACTCCGTCACCACCACCACCACCACCACCGCTCATACTCTTGTAGGTCTTGCTTGATCGTGCTCATCGTACCTCCCTTCTGATCTTTGCAGTACTGACATATCAATGGCCCCCAAGAAGCGTTGCCAACTTCAAGCTGAAACACCCTGCAACTCTGCCGTCCTCCGCATCGTCGGTCAATGCCCCCACTGCCGTGCTGAATTCTGCGGTGCAGTCCGTCGTCGATCTGCTACTTGGTTATCGTGTGACTCATATCTCCCCCAGCACCGCCTTCCAGAACACCACAACTGCTTCAAACTCGAGGATTGTCGGCAGCAAGCCTTTGAGCGGAACAAGGCGAAACTGGAGAGCGAACGGACTGTAGCCTCCAAGATGGCGACTGCATGACCGCGTGGTTCCCTCCATTTTGCCACTCCTCACGCCCACAACGTGATGACTTTTGCATTACTATTTATCACCTCCTCATTAGTACATACATACTCATCTCCTCGATATTTTCTGAGACACCCGTTGTGGTTACGATACCGGATAATCCACCCTCTTTGAGACAGGACAAGCTTTTGGCCGATTCTGTCCGAGTACTTTAATCGCTGCTTTAAGTCCGTCTGATCCCGTCGCTCCTCCTTCCCTTACAGTCAGGTATGTGCCATCGATTATTCACATGCGATATTCCATCACGTTAGCAACACCCGCACCATTCCTTGTTCTTGTCTGCCATCGTGCTCACCATGACCTCTAGACTTGAGCAAATCCATTCTCATCTTTCCGATCAGACATCCATGTCGGGCGGTTAGTCTGATCCGCTACCGTATACAGTCGCTCGGTGACATATGACCCTCGCAGAACTCTGGCAAAACGTGCCACTTGCTCCGCCGGACGGGTGGGTCGTGTACAGCACTTTCCATTCATACCTCTCTCACACTGTCGTGCCGAATAGCATTTTCAAGCTTACCGCCGCGTACAACGCCGATACACACCCAAAAAAGATCAATCTGGGCGTGGGAGCTTATAGAGACAACGATGGGAAGCCCTGGGTACTTCCTGTCGTTAAAAAGGTATTCCATCACTACTCGTGCTCCACCCTGTTGATCAACGCGCTCACTCGCAGGCAACTGACAAATTATTGACCAACCCCCTTTACAACCATGAGTACCTCCCCATCACTGGGCTGCCCGAGTTTACGTTGGCCGCGGCGAAACTCATCCTGGGCCGAGATTCATCCGCCATTTCCGACGGACGTGTCGCCAGTGTGCAGACTGTTTCTGGCACAGGCGCAAATCACCTCGCCGCCTTGTTTCTCAGCAGGTATTATCATTTCAATGGACAGAAACAAGTCTATGTGAGCAACCCCACTTGGGGTACGTCCATTGCCATATCCGTCTTACTGGGCATCACTGACGTGGACGTAGTGAACCATTATGCGTTGCTCAAGAACGTTGGCATCACACCGCTCGAGTACCCGTATTATGATCCGCGCACCATCGGACTTGATTTCAAGGGTTTTAAGGCGGCCTTGGAGAATGCACCTGATCGTTCGGTCATATTGCTGCACGCATGTGCGCACAATCCGACCGGGGTGGATCCGACCCAAGAAGAATGGAAAGAGTTGGCAAAAGTGTTCATCCAGAAGCACCACTACGCATTCTTCGACTGCGCTTACCAAGGATTTGCGAGTGGTGACTTGGTAAATGATGCGTGGGCCGTGACGTACTTCGTAGGGCAGAACGTTCCGATGCTGATATGCCAGGTAAGAGATGCGGATTTGCGATGGTGGCGGCGCTTACGAAGGCACCGTGACAGAGCTTTGCTAAAAATGCTGGATTGTACGGCGAACGGATTGGGGCGTTGCACATTCTTTTGCCGAACAGCGAGAGTGCGAATCGGGTCAAGAGTCAGTTGTCTGTGCTGCAGCGGAGTGAGATTAGCAATCCTCCCTCACACGGAGCGCGGCTGGTGAGCGGCCGAGTGTCTGGATTGGATTGGGCGGCTAAACACGGGCGCAGATGGAGCAGATCCTGACCAAAGAGGAATTATTTGAGGAGTGGAAGAGGGACATCAAGACAATGGCAGATCGGATCATTTCGATGCGGAAAGAGCTGTACCGGTTGCTAACGGAGGAGTTGCATACCCCTGGCAAGTGGGAGCACATCAAGCAACAGATTGGAATGTTCAGGTAAGACTGGGAGTGGGGGGTCAGTTAGTGGCTGACTGACGGGGAGTGCAGCTTCACAGGATTGAACCCGGAGCAGTCCAAGGCGCTGGTTGAGAAGGCGCATGTGTACATGACTGGAAATGGGCGTATCTCGATGGCAGGGCTGAACACACACAATATCGGGTACTTTGCAGAGAACCTGGATCGGGCGGTGCGGGGTACGCTGTGATGGAGTGGAAATTGTAAATGTACTAAAAAGGAAATATGTTCAGTGACGTCAAATGACATCATTTGTTCTAGACCTCGCCGGAACTGGCCGTGACATCCGCCGCCGTGTGTTGGGCTCGGAACGCCCGTCGTGGCCGATCACGCGTCTTGCTCGCCCACCGTCGACGAGGAATGTCCCCTCGTCTTTGACCTTGTTCTCTTCCTCGTGCTCACCTTCGAGGCCTTTTAAACGGCCTCCACACAGTCCGTCTCTGTCTTTCTCTCTCTCTCTCTTCCTCTCTCACTCGATGGGTAATCTAGTGTCTCTAGCGCAGATACACGCACCAGAGGACTCCACTCCACAGAGACCGTCTACCACTCCTTGCCACATTAACCTTATCGCTCCCCAGGCGTTGACCGCCCTCGTCCCCTCCCCCCTCCCTTCCCCCTCTCCCCCACTCGACTCTCCTCCCTCCCCGCCCCTCCCCTTTTATACTGCACCCTCCACACCCCTGACGTCCCCTCAGCAAGAGGACCCCCCCATTGATGCCCCTCCCATCCCCATGCATCAGCTCACCACCCTAGCTCCCGCTTCCCCACCGCCCACCAACCCTCGCCTTCACTCCCTCTCCCCCGCTTGCGGCATGGAGACGATACCACCTGCAGATGTGCTCCTCGCTTCCGACCTCGCGTTAGATTTAGATGACGAAGGCCTCAGTACTCTGGAAAAAATATACCTTTTTTCCCGTAGTAGATCTGCACATCACCGGTACGCACACTGTCAACCCTCGCTCTCTCCTCTTTATCTCTGTCGCAGCGTCTTTATTTCTCATGCCCTTCCCTCGCTCCTCGCCAATGTCACTCCCCTCGAGGCAGCAGAGTATGTCCTGCCTCTCCTCCCGAACTTGGCGATGGACGAAGGTACCTCCACGCCTCCTCCCTGGATCCCCACCTGACACCCCACTCAGACGAAGCCGTAAAGGAGGCATTCGCATCCGAGTTGCTCGACATTCTATGGTGGTTTCTGACGGTATTACCACATGTTTACTCCCGTGTGGTCGTCCAGGCTAATGTTGACTGTCACAGCACTGTCTTCTCGTAGAAGAGCCCCCAGATCCTGGAATCATGCCCGTCTTGCAGCAACGAGACGGCAATGACGTCACCCTGATATCCGTACAGGCGTTCACTCCCATTCTTGGAACACTTCTCCTCGGTCCCAACGCAATGGTCAGTGGTCCTGCTAGATGTACCGTCGTTGATTTGCTGTGCCGCATTCGAAAAGCAGATGACGCACACGACCCTGGATCCGGTAACCCCGCACCCCCAGACGGCAGCTATGGGCATTTTGGTCGAATTCAGAGACAAATGTTTGAAGAAGAACTTATTCATCAGCTTGTGATCGGCATTGGACGTCTGGATACACCAGTCGAGGACGAGGAGGTCGCTGAGATTTGGTACGACGCGGCCGCCCGTACCCCTGCAGGTGAACTTCCAGATGCTCGACATTGTACATCAATCCCTTCAGAAGGTGACCAAGCCTCAGTGAATCCATATTTTCCCCATCCTGCTTCGCACGAGTCACCCACCTCATCGCCCGTTTCAACTACGTCCGACGGGTTTTTGTGTGTCCCCACGCTTCAGTTAACGTCCGAGGATTCATATGAAGACCAATCACCCTTTCCCGATTCAACCTTCCGACCCGACTACGTAGGGAATTTGCATGTGCATGCTGAACCTTACCTTCCCAATGGATTGCCCCAGGTAGACCACCGGCCCGCGCGGAAGGAGGGCGCCGAAGCAGATGAAGATCTCGACCCTGGGGAGCAAGCAGCCGTGGGGCGGTTATCCAGCATGAGTTTGATAGCTGCTGTAGCGGCAGGTGGTATGTCGTACACGAGACACTATTCATCCCTCATCAACCATTATCCGGCGGTCAGGTTCCCTTCGGCTAGGTGACCAGTGCACCTTCGTGCGAGAAGTCGAACGAGCTGGCAAGGATCCAGTACACTGGGTGAGACGAGAAGCGTGCTTCGCACTCGGTGCCCTTGCCAAAATAATACCTGAAGAGTTGGTGGTATCATCGCTCGTGCGTTCCGATTACGTCTCCATCTTAGTCGTTAAGTGCATTCGAATCACATTTAGCTTCCGTTATTCGAAATATTGCGTAAAGATACGATTTGGCATGTTCGACATTCATCCCTGTTCGCGCTTCCAGCCCTCCTTTCCCGCCTTTCTCCTACTTTGAGGCGCTCTCTCGCTCTTTCCACAGCTGTGCCACTGTCGCGAGACGAATCCCCCGCCGTTCGCTCCGGAGTGTTGGAGGCTCTTGGCGAGGTATTGTACGCCTTCCACGTCGATGAACATGGACCACCGAACGAGCTTCTCTCGCTCTTTATTGGACGTCAGCAAGACCATCCACCTTATCACAGCGCAGTTCATGGTCACCCAATTCCGCTCTCTTTTGGTGAGTCACATTATTTAAGGTCGAGCTATTTAGATTTTCATGGGGAAGGAAGCACCCTCAAAATTAGATTTATTTTACGATGATCCCGTTCGACCCCTAGCGTGTGCATTCAATTATCCTGCTGTTGCGCTTACATTGGGTCGAGCCCGGTGGGGAGAGCTGCGCTCTTTGTATCTCAGCCTATCTCGGAATAGGTCAGTAAAGGTTCGGAAGACCTTGGCGGCAAGTTTGGGCGAGCTGGCCAAAGTCATCGGTCCAGAGAACGCTCGTTGCGATTTGATCAACGTCTGGTGGGACGCCATGCAATGCACAGAGGATGACGACATACGGTTGAAGGCTATCGAAGCTCTTCCTCTTTTCGTAACCGCCTTGGGAGAGGGGGGAGCAAGGACAACTATCTTCTCTGGTCTGGTAAAAATATGGGAGGAAGGGTCGTTACGCAGTTGGAGGTCCCGGGAGGGCATCATCAAGATCGTCCCCGAGCTTGTCGGCGCCCCGACTTATACTGAATCTGTTCATCGGATTCTCAGGTGGGGCTTGGAAGATGATTTTGGAGCTGTCCGTGAGGCCTCGATATCTGTGGTAAGTAGGACTTGCCATTGCTGTGCCACCTCCTCAAACAGTGCTATCCAGGTCGCGTTGATGCAACGAGGGCATGCAACGTGGAAAACCGTGTTGGATCGACTGCGGAAAGATATCCTTGAACTAGCTTACGCCTCTTCATTCCGGAAACGCATGACGTACGTGACCTAGGCTACTGATTTGAAAGTCTGCGATGCTCAGAGTGACATATCAGATATGTCGCCTGCCAGCAAGCTCTGGCCACATCTTCTCAAGTGGACATCTACTTTGCAGATGAAAGCAATTGGCGGGCACTTGAACAGCTCTCCAGTGACAGCATCATTGGTGTTCGAATTGGCGTTGCTCGTCTTGCCGGCTGTCTTTTCGGTTTGTACGACACACGTAAGCGATGAAAGCGGTGCTGACGTGACGACTCAGGTAAATTTGCGCGGTCATCTAGTCCCATTCCTCGGCCAGTAGCTGCTCTAGTGGATCGACTGCGCACGGATCATTGCGCAGAAGTGAGGTCCTATGTCCCTTCCCCCGAGGATCGGCCGGCCTTTTTGGACCGATCTGGACCATTTGAGACATTTTCTCGGCCGCCGCCTAGGCCCCTTGCCCTTGGCACCGCTGGAGAAGAGCACCGCTGATTCACGACGAGCTGCAGACCACGAGGTATATATATTACTGCAAGACCATCACGTCCTGTTATACGATGTCACACTTTTGTTTTACCTAATCTTAAAGTGTATTACAAAGTTGTTTCTCACACAGCCCGGATCGGATAACCGTCCATCACGTTGACCGCATTCTGGCGGGGTATCAATGCAGAGCTGGCTCTTGCGAACACCTCACGTTTTACCTCACCTGCCGGGATTTGGCTCCTCCAGTCTCATGCAGCTATGAGAGTCAACAGCTTTATTGTCGCCCGTTATATTGTCTTTGGTATGCCCTTTTCGTCTTGCTGAGCGCTTCCGCTCAAGTTGACAGCGCTGTTCACGATATCCAACGCCATCACGTGCAGTGTCGCCGCTTGGAACCTGGGTCTCGTCCATACCACGAAACCTCGTCAGTCGTGCACGTCCTCTCCTTGCTAGCGCACTCACCTGCCCTTAGAACAAGTCGATGTCTACCTCATCTTTCTCGGTGCCTTCTCACTCTTTTCGATTATTACCCTGTACGTTGCGAACCACATCAAGTGTCTTATTTGATTGATGGAACACCAGAATTTTTGTTGAATTGCTATGTATCCGCTCCTTGACCACTCGCGTGTGGTTTGAATGTACATGGGTCGCTCTTTTCTGGGTCATGGAACTTGGTACACTCTCCATCTCTTTTTTCTCTCATGTGCTTACCGTTTCTCGGTAGCTGGCGCTGCCGCCTTGATTGCAGTCGAGTCTGACTCGTCGTGTTCAAATAGCAGTAGGTGACACACTCGAGCACCATGTACGGTCTGACAGTATAGGTTAGCTACTGAGTTCATATTCGGCCTATGTACTTCGGAACGCGTGCTCGTTGCGTTTTCTTGGGCGTGCGCCACCACGTGTCAGTCGTACTACGCATCTGATTGGTGAATTGCTCACGTAGACCGTAGTGCTTATTTATCTTCTTGCGCTCGTGTTCATTGCTGCCTCTCGACACCACGATGACCTCGAGGTCTGGATGTCCGACGTCCGTCGTCTCGGCGCACCGATGGCAAAGCAATTCTCTACTACACAGCACTTACCGACGGTCATTCGCACTAAACAACAAGTCGATGCGAACGTGTATACCCGTCCTCCCGCGCGATCTAAGCCAGCCAAGATTGCGCAGCACTATGGGGATCTGGGCTCCAAGTACAAGATAGAGTCGTATCGCCCTGTATTTGCGGTACCCGAACAGATGGATACCTCTTATTCGAACCTCCCTGAGGCTATCCCTCTGCCGTCTATCACGGTCTCCCCGGGCATACCGTCTTCAGGCCCCATTCCCGTCCTCCATCAAGATGCAGTGAACACGCTTTCAGCGTCCCTAGGCCTGTACGACATCCCGCGAGAACGAGAACAAGTGTCGTCCAGTTCATATCCGGGTCGACAACCCCCCGTGCACGTGCCGTGGCACCAAAACGTGTCCTTGCCCACGCCGTCTCCGCTCGGCGATTGGCCCCGGCAGGATATCATGCGGCAGCCTGTCAAGCTGAAGAAGCACAAGCCGCCACCGAACGCGTTCGAGTTTCCCAGGAGCCATGTAGGTGGGGACGCGTCGCCTGACGCGAGCTCACAGCCCCGACCCCGGCGGCCATCAGGTCCCAGAATGCGGTTGCCTTCAGGGGACAGCGGGCATCGACCAGTAGCACTAGATTTGTACCCGGGTGCGAGTGCAAGTCTGCTTGCTGGACGTGGGGACGAAGAAGCGAGATAGTTTGTACGGTCCTGCTACAATGCCTTGCCCAGTGTGTATCTACCTATGCGATTTGAGCAAGGGTTTGGGAGGGTCGGAGTGACTACTAGTGCACAAACTTTAATAGACTTGGTGATCGTGCCTTCAACGCTCATCACGAAACAGCCACGATGGAGAACCCACACGCAGAACGCCAGGCGGTTCTGCTCGAACGAATCGTGAAGAATGCGGTCGGTCTACCTCGCTATCCTATTCTGTACCATGGCTGATATCCGCTCAGTCTGCATGCACAGAAACGATTCTGGAACTCAACCACTGCATCGAGGTACACACTCCCGCACTTCATCCGCTCTGTTTCATACGGCAACCAGGAGATACTCCGGGCAAACGCCTCTGTCGGCGTTGCGGCTGATTTAGCGACCAAGTACCGAAAAAACGTGCAGTACAACTTGGAGGCGACAAAGCAAGAGTCCAAACCCTGAGAGTGGACCAGAACTACCCTCGGATATTATCTGACAGTACAGATCGTGTCGTCGACGGACAGTACTTGAATAATAAATCCGTTCAATGCACTATGAAACTTCCATTGGCTTCCTTTCCTAGACAAGAACGTTCAAGCGTTATTGTTCTCTTCAGACATGGAACCCCAGCGTATCCATCAGCAAGCCCTTTTGTTGGCCCATCTATTTGTGTATGGACAATATTTATTGGCGGTTCGTTCCGTATCTGCGCCCTCTTGGACCCACATACTACACTCAAAGGACTAGAGGCTGGCCATCTAATCTCTTGTTTCCCTTAAGCTAGTCCTCTTTGGGCTCATCAACACCCACATAGACTACACGTAAGCGTTCACGATACGCGACGACGCGATGCACAATCCCTTTCTTATCATCCGAACCATCTTTTTTGGTGAGTCTCACGATTCGGAGGGTATGATGCCGCGGCTGATGTATTTGAAGCACTCCTCACGTATATTCATGTCCTCATCATCTTGTTTGGCTCGTGGAACATCCTCGCCGCAAGGTATTCTGAAACGTCGAGTGAGTAGTCTCGTCG
>JBBPTV010000309.1:0-27765 GCA_038094275.1 Tubosaeta brunneosetosa | reverse complement strand
AGGAACCAGACGCGTTCTACGCCCTTGCGCTCTTGGACGCGACGGGCATCTGCGTTGTCCCTGGGTCTGGGTTTGGACAGAGAGAGGGAGAGTTCCACTACCGGCTCACATGCTTGTGCCCTGGTGTTGAGGAGTATGTGGGCAAACTTATCAAATTCCACGACGATTTTACACGAAAGTACCCTCATGCTTGATACCTATTCCATTAGGCTATCCTTAGACTGGTCATACATCGCTCGTCACGTATTGTTGTGATTATTCAGTGTACTGTAATTTATCGTTGCCATGTCAGTTGTACCACCACCATCTGACTCGCGTGCTCATCGCGAGTCCATCGCCCGTCTCCTCACGCCTTTGCGCCGCATTCGTCCTACCGTCGCATACTACAAACTTGCTGCCCATCGCATCCCAACCCTGTGGACGTTGTACCGTGGGCTGCAGAGGCACGCAGAACGCCAAAATGTAGGCAGGAAACACCCATTGACTTTCGAGGTCTTTGTTGACGCGACACCTCAGCTGAAATGGCGAATACGTACACTCTTTGAAGCCAAGAGACACACAATACAGGCGCACATTGCGAAAGCACAGCTCGAGCGAGCGTACCAGGCAGGTGTCATGTTCGTGTTCCGTCGTGGCACGCCTCACAGGCTACGCTCGCACAGTGGCTCGATATTTTCGTGCGTGCAAAGCAGGGAGACACGTATCTACAGGTAGTCCTCGACAGATATGACCGTATGATCGCGAGTAAACGCGAGAGGAGAGAATTTAGTCGGCTAGTCCGGGAAGCCTTGGTGCGTTCTTGTGCGACGGGGTACTCATGCAATTGATTATCTACACTACGACAGGATGAGCAGGCGCGCCTGCACACGCGCACCATCTTCAAGGGCTCCTTCATGCGCCCGACGTTCTATAACAAACTCCTTCCTCGGCTGGCACCCCAACCAGTGAGCATCTCGTGCATGATCCACAAGCGACGTCTTCGCAGAGAGCGACGGTACGACCAATCCATAGAACTGATGGGATGGATCAAAGACCTGGAAATGGAGAGCGCGTTTGAGAAGCAACTGCGTCACTTGGACGGGCGCGTCCAACCCGTGTTCAGCGATGATCCGAATGCATGGCGTACGTGTTTTGATGCGCGAGATTCGTTTCTGGTACACGCTTACGCGGCAGCGATACAGTGCGGCCGCTGCGAGACAAGCTGCGGATCATACAACAAGCGGGCGAACGGGAGCATGATCGTTTGTATTCCAACTATTCGCCTCGGCTTCTGCTACGGGGACTCGAGGCACGACGACGGAAGATTCGGTACAAGACACGCCAATATGCGCGTGAGCGGGCTGGGGAAGTGTTTCCATCTACGCTTGCGCACATGCGGCAGGGCCCGCCCGCGCATGTGCTCGCCAAGATGACGCCCGAGGACAGGAGAGTGGACCGGATTGTGAGGAGCCCGAGTGAGGCAGGGTACGCCGCGGCGGTAAAAATGAAAATGGGAAGGAAGCTGAGCGACCATGAGACATGGAGGATGGAGGACGGGGAGGAGAAGGAGCAGGAGAGGCTTCAGGGGTTAGAGAAAGAGGTGAGAAACGAGAATGTACGAAGACGAATGGAGGTGGAAGTTACATTGCGAAGAGCCACAGCACATGATGCGGTCAAGAGGTAAGTTGTGGCCCAGAGATATGGTGAACGTTCTAATTCACCTTGCCAGTTGAGAGTATTTGGGGAGTATGGGCTCTCGTTGGTGTGAATTCAAGTAGGCCCACGACGAGCCGACCAAGCGCCAAGTAGCCAATTGACCAGAATGGAAACTACCAGTTTAGAACTGTGCAAACCTTGTGCACCAGGCATTCTTGTTCCCCATACAAGGCTAGTGTTGCCTTGACCAAGCCCTCCAGTCACTTGGCATGAATTCGGCGCAGAGAACACTGATCGAGATTGCATCTGTCTCTCAACAAGTCGTCAACGCTCTCACTCAGTATGCTGGCTGCAAGACCGTCGAAAGCTTTCTGTTGGATAGAGTCGTCGTGGGTTCTCAGTCCATCTTGGAGATCCTCAACAAGGAGTTGCTTCTAGAGGACGGACGTGTCGATGTCCGGCTTGTGGATTGGTTGAACAGCAAGGAACCTCAGGCGTGCTTGGACACGTTGGACGAGATGAAGGAGATACTCGACGACAAGGTTAAATATGGCGTGAAGAGATTTCTCAAGGCCCTATCACACTCTTCACGTACCCAAGACAAAAATGACAAGGCCATCGGCCTCTTTCAAATGCGCCAGGAATATTTTCATTTCTTGCTTACGACAGATGTCTGGTGAGTGTATGATTGGTTGTGCAATGCATGTCGTCCCATCGTCTTGTTAGGAACTGCGAACGTAACGTTTATCAGCAATCGCAAGCCTCAGCTCAGCAAATAACTCAATTCCCAAGCGATGTACTCGATAGCCGAGATTTCCCCAAAGCCAAATACCGCAAGAACGATTATGCTTTCAGCGGCCTACGGGAGAGTACGGGGGATCTAGGTACATATGGCACTGTTTTTATATGCGGTGCACATAAGATTACCTGTCTACAGCTGAAAAGTTGAAGACCATCCTCGGGCGGCTTGATGCATGGAACTGCAGTGACATACATAGGCGAACTTTGCTATCACAGCAGCCCGGTACATGTACATGGCTACCTAAAACGAATGAATTCAAAATCTGGAGGAGGGTGAAAGATTCTTTTTTGTGGTTGCAGGGGAAAGGTAGTACTCAATTTCTTGAGGTTTATTCGCTGAACATCTCTATTAGCTGGGGCCGGCAAATCAGTCTTAGCGTATGTATGTCGCTTCTGATTTACAGTGATGTTGACCTGGATCAGTGCTTCCGTGATCGAACACCTTGAGAAGACACTCCAAGATGGCGAGCTTTTGGTCTTCTTTTATTGCGATTTTCGAAATGAGCGGTCCACAAATGCTGCGGAGGTGATGTGTACCATGCTCTCCCAACTGTTACAACATTTCTTCCCCAACACCATCGAATCCAAACGGCTCATTGACGACCTGGAGAAAGAAGGGACTTCAATCGCTAATGATGCTGTTTTGCTTGCTCGCTATATTTCTCGCGCGGCACTACATTTCAGCCAACAGCCAATCTGTGTCATTGATGCTCTGGACGAGTGCAGTGACATTGAAACCCTTTTAGATGCCGTTGTACAAGTGAAGAATGGAGGCATTCGATTATTCGTGACCAGCCGTCCTCTGCAAGTCATCAAAGACGGACTTTCGGGACTCTCGTCAATCTCGTTGGATCAAATGAATTTTGAGGTAGCGGCCGATATCGCACTGTACATCGAAAGGGAACTGGGCTCTCACAGGCGGCTGAAGACTTTAGCTACTAGCTTGAAGAATGAGATTGGCTGGGTGCTGTGCAGTGAAGCCGATGGGATGTGAGTCAGTACCCTCAGCTACCATTTCGCCAATTCAAGTCAGTTACTTTTCAGGTTCCGCTGGGTCCACTGTCAGTTCGGCGTGCTCAAGCAATGCATGACGGCGGTGCAGATTAGGAAAACACTCACTGACCTTCCGAGCGACCTTGAGGCCAGCTATTCGAGGATCTTACTGAGGATTAACGAAAGCGACTGGGAAGTCGTCCGACGAGCTCTGTACTGGCTTGTAGTCTCACTTCGGCCCCTAGAACTACGTGAAATTTTTGAGAGTCTCTCGATTGACATTGAACAACGAGTCTTCGACCGCGACTCTGGACCTATCCATGGGCGTGCTTTACTGGATGCGTTGGGCAGCTTGGTGACATATGACGAATTGACGGACTACGTCACGTTGTCTCATGCCAGTGTCAAGGTTTGTTAGATATTGCGAATGTCTTTTGGTCTGTGTCTGAGTTTCTTCTTCGCAGGAATATTTGATGGCAGAATCCACTCACTCCCGATGTCCGTCGTACTATATTGGCGCACGCGATGCACACACAAGGCTAGCTTTGCTTTGTATGTGCTACATTACCGCCTACCTCAAGGAGCATCAACAGTCGAATAGCTATGCAGCGTTATCCCGGATGGTGTATAAGGATGGGACATACACTGACAGCTTCAACGTTTCATCCCATTCCACACGACACTACGGATTTCCAGTGTCTCCACCATCCAAGCCTTACCCGCTCCTTGCATACGTATGTTCCGTGGGTTTTCGCCACCTCGCGTTCGTCAACCCGGCAGATAGGAAAGTTCTTCATGCTATCGAAGCTTTCCAATCGGACATGCACCTGCATTCGCCTGAGTGGGAACAGCTATACGAGAGATTCACTTACTGGCCAAGTCTTGAACATGACTTGGTGCAATATATTCTCGTTGCTTTTGCACCTGCACAACTCCTGCAGACATACCTGGGCCAGAGTCGGCTAAATCCGAGGGATGGAACAAACCCGCTCACTTATGCGGCTTTCTATGGCAAGACGGAACATGCAAAAATACTGCTGTCGAAGGGTGCTCGCGTCGAACATAAAGGCTGGGGCTTGAACGAGCGTCGTCAAATTTTACCACTTGAGGTTGCAACCAACAGGTGGTACCATGATATGGTTGAGCTTTTCTTGGCTGAAGGCAGTCCTGTGCCTTTGAGGCTATTGGAATGCGTAGCACCACCGCACTCCATCCTTTGGTCACGGAATAGCGAACATTCTCTCAGTGCTCAAGTCGTATTGAAACTGTTGCAGACTGACGAATTTGTGGAATGGGCAATCGCTATTGCGGATGAAAAAAGGCTTTTATCTCTGCTTGGTCCCAGGTTATTCGCTGGCAGATACCTCTCCGAAGAAGATATGGAAATCATCGAACGGAGACTCATCCAGGTTGGATGTGACCCATCCGTTCGGTTTGACGAGCCAAGCCTTCGCGATTCTGTGTACGCAGGACACATCTCCACTGTCAAACGCATGGTTCTCAGAGGAATACCATTGCCGCCTGACATTGTCTTCGAGGCAAGAAGCCGGGAGATGATAAAGTTCCTTCTCGACCTGGGGAGTAACATACCCGCCATCTCCTTTGAAGGGGATACGCTTCTTCATCGAGTCGTACGGACTTTCAGAGACGACAGTGAGTGTTTGAAAACAATTAAAGCCCTCGTAGGCGCAGGATGCAATCCATTGGCCGCCAATCACTCGACATACTATACCCCCCAGCCCGACGAAACACTCCTTCATGTTGCGGCCGGGCGCGGAGAACCCAACATCGTGAAATACCTGCTTTCGCTGAACATTCCTTTACCACCCGATATCTTGCTTGCGGCATCCGGCTATCCGATGACTTCATTCCTTCTCGATGAAGGTGCTGATGTCAATGCAATTTCAGTAGATGGAAACACCGTCCTTCACGTTGCCTTGCGCAATGGCTGCTATCTTGGATGTGGTCACTTGGGGCTTGCTAAGCTCCTTGTCGATGCAGGTTGTGATCCCCGTTCACCCAATGTTCTCGGCGAGACACCCCTTCACGCCGCGGCGAGAGGAGGCCACCTTCCCGTCGTTCAGTACCTTCTCTCCCTGGACGTCCCCCTTCCATCCAACGTTCTACCCTCTGTGATGGACTCCTGCTTTATGACAACTCCAATGATCAAATTCCTCTACAATAAGGGAGCTGATGTACATGCCACGGCTCCCGACGGGGACAATCTACTCCATCTTGCTGTTGCTAACCCTAGAGCCTCAGAAGAAGAATGTTTGAAGATAGTCGAGGTTCTTGCCAATGCTGGATGTGAAATCCGCAAATGCAACAAGGTTGGGGAATCACTGATCCACGTTGCAGCAAGGCAGAGATATACCACTATTCTGGAATATTTGTTCTCGTTCGGTTTACCTGTCCCATTTGATCTCATGCTCACTCAGTTTCACTTTCGCGGCGACGTGGGCCCGAGGCAAAGGCTGGACAGCAAGATTACTCGCTTTCTCCTCAACAAAGGTTGTGATATGCTCATTGTTGCAGAGGATGGGAGCACATTGTTGCACCTTGCCGCGCAGTCCACAATCGAAGAAAGTGCACTGGACCTGACTAAACTCCTGGTCAAGTCTGGGTGTAGTCCCAGTGCATTGAACTCGGAACAGGAATCCCCCTTTCATATCGCCTCACACTATGGACATATCTCCGTAATCAGTTATTTCCTCTCGCTGGGCGAATTTCTCCCTTCCAATATCTTGCTCGCCGCTTCAACAGGTTTTTCTAATAAGGAAAAAATGATCTGTTACCTTATCCAACAGGGAGCTGATGTCTTTGCCTCAACAATCACTGGAGCTACCGCACTACACCTGGTCATGAATCACTTTGTGGCCACAGACGACCGTCTACAAATTTCCAAAACCCTGATTGAAGCAGGATGTGATCCCTTGGCGCGGGATCTATACGGACAAACGCCAATGCATCTTGCAGCACGGTCTGGAAGCACCGCCATCATCGAGTACCTTCTTCTTCGAGGCACGTCGCCACCCCATGATATCTTGCTCCACTCAACAGCAAAGATGCTCCGTCTTTTTCTTGGAAATGGTGTCAATATCCAGAATTTCATACCCGTCTTGCCATTACACCATGCCCTTAATTCCTACCACCACCACGAGGAAGATTACTTAGAGTATGTCAGGGTACTCGTCGATGTTGGCTGCGATCCCTCTGTGCAAAATTGGCTAGGAGAAACACCGATTCATATCGCAGCAAAGGATGGCTATATATCCGTTATCAAGTACTTGCTTTCGCAGAACGCAACACTCCCTTCCGATGTTCTGCTTGCTGCGACAAGCGGATGGATATACGACATACACACACCAGCCTTGATACGTTATCTGATTCATGAGGGAGCCGATGTGAATGCTTCCGGAGAGGGTGAAGATACCCCCCTTCATCTCGCCCTACGCGCTAGACCTAGGAGAGGCCAGGCTGGACTCATTACCGATGTGTACAAGGTTATGGAAGCTCTGCTGAATGGCGGTGCCAACCCCTTTGCCCAAAATGTGAACGGAAAGACTGTCTTTGACCTTTTAGAAGAGGAGGAGCAAATTTTCAAGGATCATCTTCTGCACTTGGTTCGGGGAGGTGTTGTACATCTGCCAGCAGAGGCGCGAGATCATCTATTCGGTGAGTGCACCATTACCGGGCCTGACACAGTTAATCCTAAGGCATGAATAGACAGGTTTCAACGTCGTTAACGCGCTTACCCTCGAGAGAGGCTAGAGTGAACAATCAGAGGCGATTAGTCTATGGAGCTGAACTGAACTATATGTACCTTTGCTAAACAGTACCGTGTCGTAAAAGTGTTATGATAGATGCTGGAGAGGCAAGCCATGACCAAAGCCTCTCAGAGGCATCGTACGGACCACTTTCTGTTTCAGGTTTCGTTTCCATCCGTTTCATCCAAGTTAAACTTCGTAGGACCTGAATACGGGTTACCCAGGTACCACATTAAAACAATGCAAGTGTGGGCCATCGTTGCTCACCAGTGGAAACATGCAGAGCAGTAGCTCAAAATCGGACCTCTGAAGGAGTGAAGGCTAAGTTTTCCCAGCGCTTGATAACTGAAAGCCAAAACTCATACACCGGACTGCTCCACGAAGCGATCGCCGTGAACGGTAACATTTTCTCGGCGAGCCCTTTGCCTCCCGGTTTCAGGAAACGCAATCGCTTCCTGGTCTCTTCGCATTGGTTACCCGCAAGTAGTGGCCATCGAAAGCGGCATCACAAGTTCGGAGCTATTGACGCAGGGAAGAATTGTAAGCCTGCGTCCTAACAATTGAATGCTGTAACTCACCGAATCCACGATTAATTGGTGACCTGTGAACTCTCGGCAAGACGTCCGTCTGTGTTTGTGTGACATAGACAACGGATTGCTCTGGGAGCGTTCTCCCCTGCTGGCCCGCTTTGCGTCGGGGGGGAAACGAGGTGAAGTAGAGCTCAGAGAGAACAGTAGGGGTGCCCCAACCGAGTTCAAGTATCGCCGAATAATTCTCATGTGTCGAAACGTAGTCAGCTTTGAGCGCACATCAGTTTGCAAATGCTGACATCCAGTTGGCCTGAGCCTGCATTGAGCGACGAGGTGACGAACAAGTCCAAGATTGGCAGGTGACACTTTGACCCATGGCATCGCTCATTGCCATCCTCGACCTCAAAGGAAAACCATTGATACAACGCTCTTACAAGGACGATGTCTCGCCGTCCCATATCGAACGGTTTCTCCCACTCGTCCTCGACATCGAAGAAGAGGGTCAGCAGGTGACACCCTGTTTCTCCAGCCAGGGTGTCAACTACATGCACATTCGACATTCGAATCTGTATCGTGAGTAGTTGGACTCTCCTTTCACTCTCATTGACACGTCGGTACCTCAAGTTCTCGCCCTCTCCAAACGGAACTCGAATGCCGCAGAGATCATCATATTCCTGCACCGGCTGACCCAAGTGCTCGTGGAATACTTCAAGGAACTCGAGGAAGAGTCGATACGAGACAACTTTGTGATCATCTATGAGCTCATGGACGAGATGATGGATTTCGGGTACCCACAGACCACGGAGAGCAAGATTTTGCAAGAGTGCGTGGCCGCGTCGCGCCCACCGACGATCGCTCATCACTCGGTGTTAGATATATCACGCAGGAATCCCACAAGCTCGAGATTCAAGTGCGACCACCGATGGCGGTGACCAACGCCGTGTCTTGGCGGACAGAGGGTATCCGGTACCGCAAGAACGAGGTGTTCCTCGATGTCATCGAGAGCGTCAACCTTCTCGTGCGTATGCTTGCTTTCGTGCATGTCGCTGTTGTCGACCTACCTAGGTGAACTCCAACGGAAACGTGGTGCGATCTGAAATTCTCGGCGCCATCAAAATGAAATGTTATCTATCTGGCATGCCCGAGCTAAGGCTCGGCCTCAACGATAAAGTCATGTTCGAGAACACGGGGCGCAGTACGTCCTCCAACCCTCTCGCTTCATCTCCCCCTCACTTCCGCCCGATCGCAGCATCCCGGGGTAAAGCCATCGAGATGGAAGACGTCAAGTTTCACCAATGCGTCCGTCTCTCCCGCTTTGAGAACGACCGCACCATCTCGTTTATACCGCCCGACGGCGAATTCGAGCTCATGTCCTACCGCCTGTCAACGCCTGTCAAGCCGCTCATATGGGTCGAAGCGGCGGTGGAAAGTCACAGAGGATCGCGCGTCGAGTACATTGTGAAATGCAAGGCGCAGTTCAAGCGGCGGAGTTCGGCCAACAACGTGGAAATCTGGGTGCCCGTGCCCGACGACGCGGACACCCCCAAGTTTCGGGTGCGTGTGGTGTTGATGGTCCGCGTGTATTCGAACGAGTCATCCGGCAGGCATCGACGGGGAGCGTGCAGTATGCCCCGGACAAGTCGGCGTTCGTGTGGAAGATCAAGCAACTAGGCGGTGGTCGCGAGTATCTGATGAGAGCGCACTTTGGTCTTCCTAGTGTCAAGAGTGGTGCGTCACCGTCATGGCGGTCTGGCTAAATGAATCATGCTCTTGGTTGTAGACATTGAACCACCCACACGACCCCCGCTCACGGTCAAGTTCGAGATCCCATATTTTACGGTGTCTGGCATCCAAGTGCGTTATCTGAAGATTGTGGAGAAGAGTGGGTATCAGGCGTTGCCCTGGGTGAGGTACATCACGCAGAACGGAGATGACTATAGGTGCGTTCTCATGTTCTGCACGTGATCGCCTGGTACACTGATGCTACCTCTATAGCCTTCGGACGGCTCAGGAAAAGGGTAGTAACCCGATCGTTCAGGATTCGATATAATCATGTCATGATGAATGTAGGATCTCTTGCTTGTCGTAGACTGTTAGAACGACGATGTACGGAAGAAGTGTCTGACAGGTTACTCGTTGTCAAGCTTCAACGACAGAATGCTTCATAAATCCGCACTGTTGACACTCACGAACTTTCATTAGCATTGACAGAAAGCATCCAATCGACAACACACGCTCAGCCTCTTCAGCCAGCCGGGGCCGAGGCCGAGGCCATACGTGCAACTACCCAACTCACCGAATCCCTAGGATTCCCCTCGCGCCTCCCTCTTCCTTCTTGGCCACCGTCTTCTTCTTTCCCTTGGTATCCCTCGAATCCCAGATCCGCCAAAACTTGAGGTTCTCGTCGCCAGCACCCGTCACGAGAACCTCCCCGTTGGGAGAGAGTGCAGAAAAAAGCACGCGCGAGTCGTGAGCATCACGGATCTCAAACAACTTGGGGGTCGGCGTTGGGGTAGGTGTCGTCCCGCGCGAACTTGCTCCTGTTCCAGACCCAGATGACGATGGTGACGCAGGAGGGTATCCCCACCCGATGATCGCATTCCCCGGAAACCCATGGGTACTCACGAGTTCCTTGCGATCCACACTCCAATGGACACCCGTCACTTGCGCTCCCGTATGGTACGTATGCAACCTCGCGCCCGTGTTCATGTTCCAGATGTGGATGCACGTGTCCGAGGTCCCGCCACCGCTCGCGAGTAGCGGCGACCACGGTGAGAATGCGAGGGCCTTGACCGCAGCCGTGTGGTTGCGCTTCGTCCACTTGGGCGTGCCACGCGTACTCGCACCCACGTCCCCGCCACGGCCATCCCAGAGGTTGACGACGTTGTCATTGCCGCCGCTCGCAAGTACCTCGCCACCAGGGCTCCAGCGCAGGCCGCACACCTCGCCTGTGTGTCCCTGGAGGGTCGCGACGACGTGCCGTGGCACACGCACGTCGTGGTGGACGATGGAGCCGTTCGAGTGACCCGATGTCAGGATGTGGTTGAACCAGCTCAGGCTGGCGACCTGACCCGCGCTGACGGCGTCCGAGCTGGGTGCCATGGTGCGAAGTTTCTGGGCAGTGGCAACATCCCAGAGCTCGATGGCGCCTGAGCCGAGGCCAATCCCGATGTAGGCACCGTCACCGCTGAAATCGAGGCTGGCGACGTAGGTGTCGTCGGGTGCGTCGCAGAGATGGGAGACGATGCCAGTGTCTGCAGCCCAAAGGTAGGTGCTTTCACCAAGCGCAACACCGACGACATTGAGGGCACTCCACGCGACGAGGTTAAGGTAAAAGTCGTCGACCATGCCTGGTGCGTCGAGGACGCGTTCGGGGGTGGTGGGGACGCGGCGGGACTTTGTTGTCGCGGTGCCATTTGAGGAGGGGAGGGCATCACGTGCATAAAGGGGACGTGCGAGGGTGCGCTGGGCGGAAAGAAAGTTGGAAGAGGAAGAGGGTGGGGGAGGCTCGTGATAAGCGAGGACACGTTTGTTGAGAGGCACGCCGGTGGCGTCTGCGAGACGTGCAGTGTGACCCGGAGACGAGTTGGACGCGCTGGTCGTGGCGATGTGAGCACCGGAGGAAAGCGAGGAGGGCAACACATCGTCGCGGGAGGTGATGAAACGATCTGGGTGAGCAGAAGAGTGAGAGAGGGTGCGTTCGCGGGTGGATGGGGTTGATCTGGATCGCTTGAGTTCTGGGCGAGCTGGATGGTAATCGTGTGATACGACGTCGAGACGAGACTCGATGCCGCCTTTTCGGATGACACCTGCTGGGTTCGGCTGGGTGGTGGATGTGGTGCGCTTTACGGGCGAGCGAGGACGAACGAGGAAGGGATTCGAGATGTCGGCGTGGTGGGTGCGTTTTTGAGGAGAGCCGAGTGAGATGGCGTTCAGTTGGGAGACGACGGACGGCGTGAGGGGCGTCTTTGCATCGCTGCGGGATCGAAAGCGGGTGGGTGTGTTCATTGGAAGTTGAAGGGACAGCACAGCATCGCCCTTTTGAACAAGTAAATCACATGACTAGTCACGTGTACAAGTCAGCCTCTCCCCCAGCCATTCTTAAACGCGCGTAGGAAAGAGATGGAGGATTCATGTGTCGACTACGCTCGTTTATCACCCTCCTTTGGCTTGTGTTCTCTTCGTGTGCGATGCCCCTCTCAGACGACGACGACGACGACTGCTGGTTGCCGACCCCTGTCAACGCGACCCAGACATCGCCATCGCACGCATCGACCACCCCTGCTGTCCTAGGCGCGGTGTTTGGCGTCTTGATCGCCCTCACCTGTTCGTTCGCCGCCTGTTATGTTGTCCGCCGCCGACGCAAGAAGCCCCTTCCACAGGTGGGCTTCCGCACACCCAAGAAGCGGCTGTCCGATGAGTCCTGGGTCTCCCCAGAACTCCCTGCGCTCGGATCAGCGGGGTCATCGCTGTCGCAGGATGCAGAACTCCGTCAGTATGCGTTTCCGCAACGCAAGCTGATCCCCCTCACCACACCGACCGACACCGAGTTTGAGTTTGAGATCCCCTCCGTGCGCGTCCCCGCCCCCGCGTACATCTCCCCATTCTCCCCGTCCCCGTCCATGTCCTCGTCCCCTTCGTCGCTCTCACCCGCACCTTCCATCGACCCATTCCCACCGCCAACCTCTGCGCGTCTCTCCCGCCTCCTCTCCTGCACATTCAGGGGAGTGGACTCGCACGCACGCCCAAATACAGCACGGCTCATTCAGACCGCACGCTCGTACGCACACGCCTATCGTCCATCGAGTACCACCAGCACCTCCCTCTACACCCAGCCCTCCTTGGTTCGACTCGCCGGAACACGTTCCAGAACGAGCTTCTACGATCCAACCTGGGACCGCGCCCGCGACACGATTTCGACAGTGACGACCTCGGACACCATCTGCAACGTGTCACACCTCCTCCGAGAGGACCACGCACCACGGGGAACCGTGCTCGGCCTCAAGGTGCGTCTGTCCGATGCGAGCGAACACGCGCGGTACCGCCTGCGCGAGAGAGAACGAGAACGGAGACGCCAGTTCGAGCGGGATCTGGCAGACTCGACGCGGAAAGAATTTCGGTTGAGAGACTCGGAAAGCGTGTTGCGCGAGATGGGTTGGTAGTAGTGTAATTAGCCACAAACAAAGGGGGTTGAACGAGTCCCGCCATGTCGGACGTCGCCTCTCTCCTCAGCGCCTCGCTGCGACCGACGTCCAGAAAACAGGCAGAGCAACAGCTCCATCAGCTCACAACCCAGCCTGGTTTTCTCTCTCATCTCCTCGCGCTCGTCCTCGACAACGCCTCAGACCGCGCCGTTCGTCTCGCAGGTGGCATCTACCTCAAAAACGTCGCAAAACTCAGGTGGGAGGAGGTACGTGTGCTCTCTCGACCATACATCCCACCTGACAGCAGCAGGATGTCGCGCCGCTCCCCGAGCAAGACAAGGCGGCCCTCCGGACGCAGCTGGTCCCCGCCATGATCTCTCTCTCACATCCCCAAGACAAGACTATCCGCGCTCAGATCGCAGAGTCCGTCGCGCTCATCGCAGAGCTCGACTTTCCTTCAAAGTGGCCCGATCTCATCGACGTGCGTGCTATCCATCTCCGTCACTCCTCCCTAACCCTTGACCCAGCAACTCGTCCTCTCCCTCTCTCCTACAGAGTACAACGTCAACCTCGGCGTACTCGAAACAGCCCACTCCATATTCCGTAACTGGCGTTCCCAAGTCCGATCTGACGAACTCTACACCGAAATCAATCTCGTCCTAGAGCGTTTTATCACCCCTTTCCTCAATCTCTTTCGTCAGTCCGCTACCATTCTTTTGGGCACTCCCACCCCACCCAACATCGATGTCGTCGCACATGTGCAGATCTTGCTGGCAGACATCTTTTACGACTTTACTTGCCAGGATTTGCCACCCGCCATCGAGGACACGCATAACGAGTTTTTCGCGCCTTCTACGGGTTGGTTCCAGCGCTTCTTAACGTGGGATCCCCCTGAATTGCGCAAAGACGTGCGTGACGCGTCTCCTCGACGCGCATGTCCTAACGTGCATTTCAGCCCGACGACAACACTCCTTCCCTTCCAGCCCGTCTCAAGACAGTGATATTTGAAATCACGGAGGTGCGTGTCGTCACACCATGTTCTGCGCGCATGCTGATGTTGACCATCAGCTGTATATCAAACGTTACGCGGATCAACTCACCAAGTCACCCGCTATCGAACACTTTGTCCAGACAGTGTGGCAACTCGTCGGATCTAACCATCTTCCCGGTGTCGCTGACGATCATGTACGCTCTACACATCTACGCGCGTTGTTTCATCCTAACCCGCACACAGCTTGTCTCCCAAGCACTTCGATTCATCTCTACCGCGATTCGCTCAGGATATTACAAGTCACTCTTTTCAACACGCGACGTGATATCCTCGCTCGTTCAGGGTGTCGTCGTGCCCAACGTTTCCCTCCGCACACACGAACTCGAGCAATTTGAAGATGACCCCCTCGAATTCATCCGTCTTGACCTCTCTCTCCCATCTGGCGGGAGCGTAGGCGGTACTGGGGGTGTCAGCGGTGAGGCCTGCACACGCAGACAGTCTGCAGCAGATGTGTTACAGGCCCTCGTGGGGAGTGGCTACCGGTCGGAGACGACAGAGATTGTGGGGACATGGATTCGGACGGGATTAGAGGCATATGGAAAGGATGCCCGGGCAAATTGGGGGTCCAAAGACTCGGCAGTGTATTTGTTGAGTGCCATCGCAACCGAGGCATCGACGACACAGGTAGGTCTCCTCACCGCATGTATATGTCTGTGGCTGAATGGGGAGTAGCACGGCGTGACGCTGGTCAATGCACAAGTGGACGTCGTCAAGTTTTTCTCGGACCATGTGTTCCAAGATTTACAGGCTGCACAAGGAACGGTCCACCCGATCCTCCAAGTCGACGCGATTCGGTTCCTGTTGACCTTTCGTAATCAGGTGTGATCTGTCCTGTTTCCTCGTGTAATAAACGGCTGACGATGTTCCGTACAGTTGACAAAAGAGCAATTACTTGCTGTACTGCCGCTCCTGATCAAACATCTCACCTCGGACAATTACGTCGCGTACACGTATGCCGCCATCACGATCGACCGAATCCTGTTTATCAAAAAGGGGACACAGTTGTTGTATGTAGTCTTTGTCGCTTCGTGCATACACTCACAATTTCACAGGTTCACGCAGGCGGACGTGCAAAGTTTTGCGGCTGATTTGCTGAATGCAGTACTCATCAAGATCGAGGGTGCGGGCACGCCTGAAAAAGTCGCCGAAAACGACCATCTGATGAAATGTGCCCGTTCGTCCTTCTTTTATTTCCATCACTCATGATGTCTCTTGGGCCAGGCGCGATGCGCGTGATTGTGACTGCACGCCAGACGTTGACGTCTGTATACCAACAAGTCCTCCAGAGACTCGTCAGCATTCTTGGCATCATCTCCAAGAACCCTAGCAATCCCAACTTTGATCAATACATTTTCGAGAGCATCTCAGCACTGATGCGGTGCGGACGCGTTATGATATACCACTGAACATACTGACTCGTTGATAGGTTTGTCGTGCACGGAACTCCAGCAACCCTACCGACATTTGAACAAGCGCTCTTTGGCCCATTCACGATTATTCTACAGCAAGAAATTGATCGTACGTGTCATTTCCTTCCTCTCTCACCCTCACTCACCATCGCTAGAATACATTCCCTACATCTTTCAAATTCTTGCCCAGATGTTATCCTTGCACACCACCGGCGTTCCAACCGAGTATCGCAGCTTGTTACCATTCTTGCTCATGCCTGCCTGCTGGCAACAAAAAGGTAGCATTCCCGGCCTCGTCAAGTTGCTGCGTGCATTCTTGGCACGCGACGCACCAGAAATGGTGAAGGAGGGTCAGCTAGAACGCGTTCTGGCGATCGTACAACAACGGTTAGTCCCTAGCAAGATGAACGACGCGTGGGGATTTGAATTGCTGGCTGGTGTCGTGCGTGGTGTGGACCCGTGCGCCTATCTCTTTCCTCATTGTCTACGGGCCTGACGCAGATGCAGAGTCCAGCTCAAGCCGTACATGCGTCCATTGATGATGACATTGTTGACTCGAATGCAAACGAGCAAGACGGACAAATACGTGTACCACTTCACATACTTTGTATTCTACATGATGGCGATCGATGTGGCGGGTCTCAGCCCAGACTACCTGATCTCGACGGTGGAAGAGATTCAGCCACAGTGCGTTGTTCTAACCGACCGTGTTCGCTGGCTGACATGCATAGATTGTGGGGGCAGATTTTGACGGGGTTCGTGGTGGCGCAGGTGCCCAAGATGCCGCACAAGGATCGCAAGGTGGTCGTGGTGGGGCTGACGCGGATGTTGACCGAGAGCAGGGTAATGCTGTCGGAGCCAACTTCGCAGAACTGGTACGTTGCGTTTCGTGCTCGTTGTCTGATGTACTCACGGGTCCTCGCAGGCCGGCGGTGTTTACGGCGCTCGTCAAGTTGTTTAGCGAGCCGCAATACCTTGCTTCAAAGGAAGGCGAGGCAGAGTCGGGGTTGACCGAGATCGACTACGAGGAACAGACGGCGGGGTATCAAGCGGCGTATTCGCGCCTGGCGGCATCAGAAAGTGCGCCCGTCGATCCGGTGGCTTATGTGGGGGATGTGCGCGCGTTTCTGGGGCGGGCGTTAGCGCGGTTGGATAGGGAGATCCTTGTAGGATTCGTGACGGCGTGCGAGGACCCTGTGCGTGTGTTTTTGGAGGGGCTAGTGAGAGATGGGTTCTTGGCTGTGTGAGCATTGTTATTTTTGTTGGCATTGCGAACATCAAGACAGGATATGCGTGCGATGGTATGAATTTCTGTGGTTGCCTACTGTACAAAACAACGTTGAAGGCGCCGATGACCAACCTCTTAATTGTCCCCTGACTGCTCGTCTTGTCGGCCAAGACGCTTCGGGTCGCCTCCGAAACTATAGTCCAGGTTGACACAAACATAATGTCTGAGTAGACAAACTTGCCGTTCAACGCCAAGGAATTCTGCGATTTGGTTCCAGGGCTCGCCGCCTGGAACGAGGCCAAGTCCTAGATGCCTCGCCAAATCACTGCACTGCACACCTGCTCGACTGCATGGTCAAATTCTTGCCACGCCTTGTGGAAAGACATACGCGTTGCCAGAAACAAGTCGTCTCTCGTGTTGGGGAGCCCATCCGGGATGAGCCCCTCGGGGCCACTCAGCTTCCCCTTATTCCCAGCCCTGTAGTTGTGGAACCGCATCCGCTCCATGTCGAAGCTGTCCCGATACGTGGACAGACGCACGGCGAGAACAGGGTGGCCACGCACTCGTGACGGAGGGTATTCAGCTGACGTTCGATCCGCTCCACATAGTGCATCAGCTGATCTACGCGATGCAACACATAGGCGTGGTATATGGCTTGAACGTAGGCTTGCAGCGTGCGTTGGTCAATAATCTTCATCGTCGAGATAGGGGGCTATCTCAAAGTCTGCTTTCAAACTCCGATTCACTAGCCTACGAAACCTACGAATACACCGTCGATGTCTAGTGTCCACCCATCGCACTGGACTGCACCTGTGTGACGCATATACTTGCAACGGCATGCGGAAAAACATACCTGTCGTTCATCCCGACTATTGGGCCTCTGATCAGGACCTCTCGGCTGTCCATCGTTCCCGTCCCTCTTCGTGTCTAACCTGTCAGACAAAGTTGGAGAACACATGGTGACGAGATCAGGATGAGCACGCACTCATCAAGGAACTTGTACAGCGCGTTCTCGGCCCGTTCCATGTTGTCCATCAGGTAGTTCACCCAATTCACCAACGGTGCGTATTTATGTAGATCTTGTCCCTGGCTTGGCAGATCCATGATAGTTGGGGATACAGTCGTGATAGGGGCCACTAGCCCAATTTAAAATTTAGACTTTAAAGACGTCAAGAACATACCGTGCCCCATTAGTCTAGGCTTCTCGCCTTACTGATTCGCTTAACATACTCGATCGACAGTCCGAGATAGTTGTGAGGATCGCACAACTTGCTCAGTTCTTCCCTCCCTAAACCTGTCGAAGCTACCTTGTCATCCGCACACAACAGCTCGAGCAACGGCACGTCTTCTTGGGCACTCTTCTGACAGAGGTCGTACACAAGGTCATGTGCGACCTGCCGTCCGATCTTGTCTGCGAGGGCCATCATCACCGCCTCTGAGACAATCCCGCCTTTCGTGATGCACAAGTTCTTCTCCATCGCCTCCGGGTGGACTTGCAATCCGGCTATCAGGTTGGCCGTGTGTTCCAGAACGGCACCCGTCAGCTTGCATATCTCTGGCAACACAATCCACTCGATCTCCCATGGGCCCGTGGAACGCTCGTGGTCGGCGACCATGGCCTCGTACAGCGCCATGGAGTAAGCACGCACGGTGGCAGCCATGGCAGTGATATACGCCGACAAGATCGGATTGCGCTTTTGCGGCATCGTCGAGGACGATCCGCGTTCGTGGTAGAACGGCTCTGAGACCTCTCCCACTTCTGTTTGCATCAGCAGCTTGACGTCCGTGGCGAACTTGGCGCAGGTCGCCGTCAGGAGGGCACAGAACCCCCCGAATTCGGCCACACCGTCGCGCTCCGTGTGCCAGGCAGTGTCGGCCACTGGGAGCCTTAGAGACGATGCGAGTGCTTTCTGGCATTCGAGTGCTTTGTCGCCCGGAAGTGAGGCGAGCGTACCGGCCGCACCCCCGAACTCGAGCACGACGACCCTTGTCCGGAGTTGGGAGAGCCGCTCATAGTGTCGCCTCAAGGTGGCACAAAGGCGGGCAAGTTTAAAGCCCAGGGTGATGGGGACAGCTTGCTGAAGGTTGCTACGACCCGCCATGGGCGTGGCAGCGTGCCGTTTTGCGAGCGAACACAGACTCTCGTCCATGTTCAAAAGAGACGTCAAGATGCTCTTTAACGTTTGAGCCAGTTGTAGGGCGGTTGCCGTATCCATCACATCCTGAGTGATACCAGTGAATGCCCTGCGGTCGTGTGGTCGGGGGGGATTACCTGGGTTGTTGCACCGTAATGCGCCCACTCTCCTAGCCCAGGGTACTTTGCGTTGACCCCACGCACGATCTGCTTTACCAGAGGCAACACTGGATAGCCAATCTTTTCCGTGTCTCGCTTGAGTTGTTCGAAATCGATATTATCCACGTCTTTGCAAAAGGCATGGATCTCAACAGCAGCTTCGTTTGGAATGATGCCAAGTTCTCCCTGCACGCGAGCGAGCGAGCCCTCGACTCTGAGATAGAGAGCGGTGCGTGTTCTGTCTGACCAGGTGGAGGACATAGCCTGGGTAGAGAAAATGTTTGAAAAGATGTCCGAGCAAGACATGTTTCGTGTCCGCCAGTGACGATCAAAAGCTAGGACATTTGCGGTACTAGTGTTACAAACTACTGTACAAGGTATTTACAAGAGCTCATGCCGGTGAAGCCTGAGCAGCCGCAAGGGCAGCGGCTTTCTCCCTTGCGGCGGCTTCAACCGTCGCGAATGGGTCAACAAGTCGAACATCCTGAAATGCCAAGCATAAGAAACAGACGGGGGGAAACTGAATCTGGGCTCACAGGGTCAAGAGGATCTTCTTCACCTTCTTCATCAAGCGGGTCCCAAGGCGGAGATTCACTGCACCAGCTAGCGGATACACACGTCAGATGGCTAGCCCATACGATGGGGGAAATACTGACAGGTCATCACCCTCTGGCTCAGGTCGAATCTTGTCCCGGAAGAATCTTCTGATTCGTTTGATAGGACGCTTGACATCACACAGAGGAGTGAATGCATATTTGCCTGCTTCGTCGTACCCATTGCGAAGGAGGCCGGCTGATGTATCCGCCCACCAGGTATGAGCACTACTGGCATCTGCGGGTGCCTCCGAAGCAGCTGCTTTGGATACAAGGGCGAGAGACACTGTGTTTCCCGTTGTGTCGACCGCTTATCAGTAAAACGTCATTAGAAATGAATCCGCAAATCTAAAACAGACAACGTACACTGTTCCGAGAGGTACATGGAATAGGCAGGGCACACGGTCACGCTCGTGATGAGACACTTGTCCATGAGCATGTCGACCTTGTACAGGGGTTCCAGGACCACCTCGGGTGGAAAGGAGAGTTGGCGAGGCTTGTGCAAGATGAGGACGGCCTCTCGCCTATCACGGCGCTCGAATGACCACTGTCCTTTGATGGGTGCATCGGCGATACCAGGGACTTGGCTACAATTGCGTGTGCATCGAAGGGCCGTATGGTGACGTGGAATCGTCACTTACGATTCTTTGTCGGCCGGAAAGTCCTTGCGTTTCGCTCCACGCGTGGCGATAACGAGATCTTCTTCGACTGGACTTTCTTCAGGGGGAAAGTCGTCCATCTTCAGCCTGACCTTGTTGACCTTGACGTTGTGCTTTTCCAACTCGGTCTGAAACTCGGGGTCATAGACGTTGCCTTCCACGCGAAACTCTCCCGTCTCTCTGTCGACTTGGCCATAAGCGCCCACCTACAGATCGGGTTCAGTCGTGAGACGTCGTGGAACCAGGCAAAGACACGCTTTTATTTCTGTAGATGGATCCCAGTTGACATACTTGGAGGACACTTGGCGAACGAGATCGATGTACTTGCGATGGAGGTAGGAAGTCATGGGAGCGCTTAAGGCCGACATGATGTGATCGGTTGCTTCCGTTTTACTGCCGTGGCGGATTCGCCTTCAGGACTTGCCATATGTTGCTTTCCAGGGGATCTGCACTGGTTCTTCGATTATCGTCCTCGAAGCAACTCCGTAGTGTGCGGCACCCCAAGGATGCCCTTTAACACCTCCTTCCCTCTCCTCTTCCCGCCCTCCTTTCCTTCTTCCCCCCCGCTATGCCCAGTAATACCGTTTCTCTGATCGCGTCCCATTTTCTGGGTGGGCCAGTCGTTCTGCCCCAAAACGAGGGTGCTAACATCTCCCAGGTGTCCTCCTCTGTAGTTTGTCCGCCCACACCCTGTTCGTTGCTCACAAGGCATTTAAACACGCGCGACAGGCTGTATGGTCTCACTTTGGTCCAGACGTGGTACTACTTCCTCTCGTTCCCGAAAGATAGCTGCCACGTAAAGATCCTGGTCTGTGTTCTCCCTGCGCGGTTTGCAAACTAACTCGACTCTTCACTAGGTTGCATTTCTAAGGTGTACCGGAATCTCGTCGTATTCTTGCAGAAACTTACCGCGCTGCCAGCACTCTTGGCACACTTCAGATCGCGCTCGTATCTGCGTCAATATACCAATATACGATCATTTGGGCTGGGGATATCGTCATGTCTGGTTATGTCACACCGTACGACTTTTTGTTGCTGTACTTGGGATTTACGAATCACTTTCCCGTGGCAGGTCATTTGAGGTGCGTGTATGCGTCGTGTTTCATCATATACCTTTTCACTATAAATTCAGGCATCAATGGGCGTTTCTGTAACGAACTTTCTCTCATTTCTCCGCTCCGACATTAATGATTGTGACTGCCTAGTCCGTGATCGCATTCGGGGTTCAACTGTAGGTGGATTCGCTGCCTCGTTTCCTGGGAGTACTTCTCGGCGGCGTTCTCCATTAGGGCATATGCGCACCGTATTTGGAGACGTGAGTGCCCCGTCAGACGGTCCAGATGCCTCTCATCTGTCTCCCTAGTGAGCTTGAGTAATCGGCTGTTGACCGTTCCCATCGTAAGTGGCGCTCGATCGTTTGCTCCCTTGGACTCTGATCTCCGCGCCCCCATTGTAGATCGTGTTGGCATTTATTGCATTAGGTCAGTTGTATCTATCCTGTTTGGCCGGATTTAGTTGAGTTTCGTGTAGGTTTCGGCGGAGGTACGCCTTGTAGGACGTTGAGCGCATATCCGTACTCATGACGGCTCTGAAGCTATGTTGGCAGAGACGTACGTTGGTCCCGTCCTTCTCGTCTCCCGCGGACTGAAAACTCCGTTTTAAGTGTAACAACGCCACAATGGGCGAGCACCAGTGGCACCAACGTCAGCTGCATCCTGGTTGCATCCTCGAACCTACTGACAGTTGGAACGCCTCCTTAGCTCTCCGCTCTCATGTTTTATCTCTCCTCTATCGCTTGCGATCTTCTTATTGCGGGCTCACAAGCATACTTGTTTCGCAAGTACAAAACTGCGATTGGGCGGTAAACCTCGTTCTTCTCTGGAGATGTAAACTATCCAACGCGTCGAGTCCAGGTTAGGTAGTCTCATTACGAGGTTGACCATCTTGGTTGTCAACGTCGGCTTGTTGACAAGGTATCCTTTTCCGCTTCACCTTGGCATAGTCTGACCTCACGTTTCCCCTCTAGCATTGACGTGACCGTCTTCCTCGTATTGGTATGATCTTGCTCTAATGTACAGATATGTACTGACGGATACGCGTCATACTCTCAGTTTTTGGTATGTCCGAGCAACGGCGCGTTCCTCGTACCGTACATTCTTATGAGCCATTGTAAGTTTTGCGTCACTTTCTCTTCGCGCATGAGTACCGATGTTTCGACCAGGCTACTTGAATTCGTTCCTAGGCGTGTAAGTAAACATGGCCGCTACCGCTGATGGTACCGCACTAATCCCACCGCGTAGGCTGAATTCGCGTATTCTGTTGCGGGAGTTGGCAGCTAATGAGGTGTGACTCTCCTTGTTGATCAGCCTCGGAACTGACTGACATTATTCTTTGACGATTAGTATGCCTGTCCAAACATCGCTGCTAGCTTGGCGGACGGATTCGGAGTCTGTCCTCCATTGCAAGGGCGTTCTCGGTCACAATCTGCATCCGGGACCCATCCTGAAAGTACATCGCTACCCCAATCGCAACCACACGAGTGTCCAATCATGCTTGTGTCGCGAGCATGACGCACACCACACTACCTCATACACGCCATGTTGAAAATTTCCAAAAATGTAACAACATAACATTCGATCTTCACGCCTTGCTTCCTTCTATACATTCTCAGTGAGCAGCTGTACGACTCGGATACGACTCTAGATGACACGCTTGTGATCGTTGCTTGTTGCGGTCCACATCTTCGGTATGCCTTCTCGGGCATAATACACAATTGCTTAGATGGTGTAGAGTGCAGGGACAGATGCGTCTTCGTAAGTCGCAACGGGACCATCAAATGTACAATGGAGTACTTTTGGCCAGCCCACTATAAGGTTTCGAGTGGTAATTCACGTACACACCAGAGGCTTGGAACGGCGGGATGGTTAACCATTGGCCGTAGCACTCACGATTCGGATCGCAGTCTCCTGAAAGTGGTAAGTCTTGCAGTACACGATCATCTGTGTTGTTATATAAATTTTTTTGACATCAGTTCCTGATGCATAAAGTAGGTCGTAAGATGAACAGCTAGGACATAAATATCACAAGACTTGTAAATACGACTGAAAAACGTACAAATAAGCATAGTGTCTACAAATGGTATGAAGCTTTTGAAGAGTACCATCGAACGTGGGTAGAAGAAACCTAAGAGAACCCTCCCGATCACAGATACTTGATCGTAACAGACGACTCGCTTGTCGAGACAGAGGTCAAAACACGACCGTTTATCTCAATCTCAGCAATCTGAGCGTCTGCTGGGGTATGGATCGCAGTCCCATTAGCCACGGCGTTTTTAAAGGTGACGCTGCCAAAGTTGGCAAAGGGAACCGATTTATTGTTTACCACGTAATCTTCGACGATCCACTCCGCGTTCTGCTGGCACAGAGGGAATGTGGACGTCAGATTTTCTGACACTGTCTGCCCGTTGGACAGATTGTCAATCCTTGCAGTGCCAGTGGTCGTGCTCGTGGCCACGATCGTGAGCTGGATGACGTCTCCAGCTGAAATGGTGATGCCAGAGAAATCATAGGAAGCCGCAGGCCACCACTCGTACCAGGCTATTCATGAGTGAAACAATGAGATGAGCCTGAATATAGATTGGTCCGTCTCACCATTGTAGCTAACCTGACCATTGTCAACAGTAAAGTCGACACCGGTCTGGAGAAGCGAACTCCTGCAAGTGTAACCATCGATGCCAACCCAGGCAGCCGCAGAAACCCAGCTCGAATTCGTATCCGTATCTGTATCCGAAGGGGTGGGGACAGTAAAGGTACCCGTGACAGCTTGGAAAGTTCCCTGTTGCATCATAGGATGAGATCAGAGGACATCGAAGCCAGCCAGCATACATACATTATCCTGAGCCAATATGGCGCCAGCCCAAGCAGTGTTGTTAAATGAGATGGTATTCGTATTCTCGTCGAATCCGCTATAAAGTTGGGCTTGACGGCCCTCGCGACGGCGGGCAAGTCGTGCAGCCAATCCAGAAGGCACTGCTAGAGCTTCAACACCAAGCAACAAGCCAGTGAGAAGGACAGCGTTGAAGAGCATGGTGAATGCAAGAAAGAACTGGAATGTCGAGTGGACGATGTCTTGCGGGAGAAAGCATGAGCTGTTAAATATTAATATTTTGCATTCTGGGAAGATATCTGTATACAGGATGGGTGGGCACATAGCATTGATCCCAGTATTCTTCAACTGATTATCACGAGGCTGCACCTATCAAATCGCAAAGCCATGTTGTTCACAGCAACATCGTTGTTTGAGTGCTCCAACAATCGAACATTGCTTCAGGGAGCCTGTCCCACGACAACACGAGCAAACTTTCAAGTCAAAAGCCCGAATGGTGGCCGAGAAGAATGTAAGGTATGCTGTGCCACTAGTCGTGATCAAGGTCTGCAAGTGAACGCGAATGGCATACCTCGACGAAAAACGAGGCCCTTCGGCCAAAGAAAAGTAGGCAGTCGTGCCACGTAGGCAACTTGACCTATTCGCTGGGTTGCGCAGGGTCAGAAGGTCTCCCGAGCCCTTGGCACTTCATTGGCTCATCAGATAGACCAGTGCCAGCACACGATCACATCAAAGCAGTCAGATCATCATCAAGGACGAGAAATAAACTCACCTCGACTTTCCGTTATGGGACGAACATCATTATCTGATCAGAATAGTTTACAACACAGGATGGCATTCGGATGTGATGATCAGGGGCCGGTAATTATTGGCATAACCAAGAGGAAGCAATTAAACAAGATACCGATAAACCACGGTTGACAGTGGCGTTTTGGGTCCCATCATGAAAGTTTTCACGTGTTTCATAGTGACTGAGTTGTATTTCGGACTGAATCACTGAGAACAAGCAATCCCAGCCAAATTCTGCGTTGGAGACCATGAGGTACTTCCAGTTGGGTGGTGCACCTCGTGCTGAAGATGCAAACCCGTGGGTGCCTTGCTTTACAAACCTACCGATGCGATAATACAGGGCCCCCCTTGGACACTCGTAACATTTTAGATCAACGACAGGTACGTACAGTTTGGCATTCATGGACACAAGACCTAGCTAGATCGGCAAATAGTTCCGACTGAAAATAGATAAGTTATCATTGGCAAGGAATGTGCATCATCCGCGCGAAGCAATCCACTGTCGATGCCGTTGCCAACTGCTCGCTTCCATGAGCACAATTGCCTTGAGGTCGTTCATGTTGAATGGTAACCGCGGATCTGCCTGCAAAGCCCCGATGATATATGATCTGAACCAGGCGCGATGCACCGGCCAGCCAAGAATGAGCAATAGAGGAAAATGAACCTATACCAAAGTCGGGACTCACATAACCGTGCTTTCCTTCAGTGGTTCCACTCGGCCATTTGTACGGAGGCTCATGCACATTTGATCGAGTGACATCTTGTCCACGTGCCATAGTTTGTATGCACGGAGTTGTTGCGGTCGAGGAGGCTCAGGTATGCAGTAGTGTGGCACAGATAGCCCATTTAAACCATTGCTGCTTTGCGGGGGAATCGCCGGCAGGGCTGGCCTCAGTTTGAGCGAGCGGGGATTCACTTGGCACGAACACGTTGAGAGGTCGAATGTCTTGCCATCTTCGTCCGCGATATCATGCAATCTGTGATACACCATGAGTGCGCAATGGCAATCATTTGCTGCGTCTGGCC
The DNA here is from genome assembly GCA_038094275.1 of Tubosaeta brunneosetosa. Taxonomy (NCBI): domain Eukaryota; kingdom Fungi; phylum Basidiomycota; class Agaricomycetes; order Boletales; family Boletaceae; genus Tubosaeta; species Tubosaeta brunneosetosa. The sequence goes on along the minus strand of JBBPTV010000309.1, from coordinate 1,962 downwards.
ACGGTCAATTCACACATCATGGACCAGGTGTCAGGCTGGCTTACATTCAACCATGCTGTGCGAAAGTTCGGCCTCCCAATTCGAGGTACGCACTTTACCTTTAAGAAGGGTCTTTCCGAGGTACTCGGCGACCATCTTGGCGAGGCTGACAATCTCTCGGTTGTAGACAGCGCTGAACTTGTCGTCAGCTTTGTTGGCAAAAGCACCGAGTTCTACGAGGCCCTTTGCTTGAATTCCGAAATCCCTGTAGAGTTTGTTACCGTCGTCTGACGGACCGCCAGTGAGCGAGGCCTTCCTTCTCCGGTCATGTGACGCACTGAGGATATTGGCGCCTGTTTTCACAATGTCTGGGGATTCGATGACCTCCTGGACGTGTATCAGGACTTGAAAACAATACTACAGAACATGAGCTGACGAACCAAAACCTTCCTCGGGAATCCTGATGCCGACAATCTTGTAAAGTAAGCGAAGCGGTATCGAACCCAAACACCCACTTTTCATAGCACTGACTTGAATGAGTAAGATGGTACGATAGTCACATAGCTGTACAAGAGCTGTCCGTCTTTCTTGTGCACCTGGGTGCCACATGACGCGCCACTCGAGATCAAAACCCAGAGGACTACGAGAAGCTTAGCCCGAAACGCCAGATGCAAGATGGTGCCTCACCCTCGTAGAGTCTGTACGAGACTGTTTGCCTCGCTTTCGGACTTGATATATGCTACGGCCGGGGCATTTACATATTCTCTGAAGGAGTATATGGGAAGCGTCTCATCGACTTTTCCTGAACTGTTCGAACTCGATGATGCATCCCTTGTAATCTGTACTGGTTCGCGAGGGTTGGAATGATGGTATGGCTTTGGAAACTGAACCCATTCACGATTATCATCATCCCGCTGACTTGAATCGAACGATCAATTTTTGTTCCTTTTGTTGGGTTGTGAACTTACTGGGTTGTCAGATGTGATCTCTGTGGAGCCAGAGCCGAATGGCTCCCTTCGCCTAGTAGTAGCTCCGGTGGAAGTATGCAAGGAGGTGCTCGGCGTTCGGTATCTGCGGCGCGTTTCTCTTTTTTTTGACCTGTTAACTGAGCAGCGGAGACCGCGACGTTCGTCGAAAAGTCATTCAAAAGGAACGTTTGAACTCTGTAGAGGTACGACGTTTGGTTGATAACAGACGAACGAAACATGGTCTTCCGAGTAACACGTACGTTTTGGCAGTGTCATTGTTTGAGGTCCGAGTGGGTGTTTGTCCGACTAGCGCATGGACACAGTCGCCGTCGAGAATTTCCATAGACCACTCAGTGCCGTCGTCGTCAGACACTATCGTCCTCATTCCTACGCGCTAGCTGCAAGTCGCCCACCAACTCTCATTCAACCAAGGACCATTTTATCACGTGATGGCGTTGCAATGAGTCACGTGGATGAGAGTGACTGCACGCTTCGTTGAATCTACTACTTCTCAAGATGTCGGAAACCGCAAAATGTGCACCCAGAAGTTGTTCAAGCTCATAGATCTGATGACTGGATGGGATCGAGGTACGATATGAATCGACCAGTTAGTCCAGTGCGACTCACGAGATTCTTCAAGGATGATCCCTAGCGCTTTTGCGCCTCCTTCAACGAAGCGACACGACAATTGCCACAAAGTGCGACGCATAACCCTAGCAGGAGCGACTGCGGAAGGTTTATGTGCCCTCTCGTGTTGATGTGAATTCTAAGCCTCATGCAAGATCGGGCGGCTCACCTGTTATGTTTGCGTGGACCTGGCGAGGTATACGTTCCGTCACACGTACTTACCTCAGGTGGAACAAGACGTCTCCAGCGCCATTTCATTGGTGCAAAGACCTGAACAAGCCACACGCACAACCGCAGGTTCAGTCTACAAAGGAATCTCTCTACCCACGCTAAGTACTTATGGTGAACGTTTTTGATGTTTAGTTGTAATTCGCCGCTTCTTCTGTGG